>PVJA010001943.1:68006-115709 GCA_004027025.1 Myocastor coypus | reverse complement strand
TTTTTTTTTTTTTTTTTTTTTTTTTTTTTTTGTGGGATCGGGGTTCAAACTCAGGACCTTGCACTTGCCCAGCAGGCACTTGTGCCTCAGAGCCATCTCCCCAGCTCCCTTGCACATGTAGTTTTAGGAGAACATGCCTAACCAGCATCATGCGTGCCTATATGGAATTCGATAGTCCACTGTACAAATATGTATGATACCCAAAGGCCAACATAAGAGCGGGCACAAGCACCTCCTTGTTGTGTCTACCTTCAGGTAGCTGCATCTCTCTATGTGATGATGTGACGTGCACTAAAATTTAAAACTAGAGGTCTGGGTCACTGGATGACATGAAGGGTAAGATAGTGCAAGACACGGGGAGGAAAACAACAACGTCAGGATTAGCTGACTGTGTCTGCGGGGCTGTCCCCCCCACTGCTTGTTCTGCAGTGGTGCCGCTGTACCTTTGGCTCAGGCATGGCGAGACCATCTCCGTTTGCAGTTTGTTCTCTCTATGACTTAGTGAACACATAGTCACCAGGCTGTGGTGCAAGCAAACTGGAAAATGAAGGGTGGGGTCTGAACCAAAAGTCCTTTCTGCCTGAGTGAGTGAAGGGTGAACAACAAACCAAGCACATAATCTCCTCACTGGACAAGAATACATCAACTTTAAAGCATGGATGACCCAAGCACGAGCACTGGAAGGGAAGGGAGGCAGACTGGGAAGAAGCCAGATCCAGAAACTGTTTTATACATATTTGTTTTTTCTTTTTTGTGATGCTGGGGATTGAACTCAGGGCTCTGTGCATGCTAGCATGCTAGGCAAGCACTCTGTCATTGAGTCACACCCCCAGCTCCCCAGGTGCTGTTTTGAAGGGATTAGAATAGCAATTGTGACCACCTGGTTCTTAGAGCTGTTTCCAGGTGTAGGCAGGAACCGTCAGTAGGGATCAGAGCCAGGAGTTCCTTGTTCTTTCGTCTGTTGCTGTTATTTTAATATGTCTCTGGTTGCGCCTCTTCTGCTGGGTGTCCAAGACCAAGTTAAAGTGAGATCAGTATTAGCTAAAGTTAACTTTTTGGTGGACAAATATCACCACTTTTTGGTGGTCAGTAAAGGCTTTTCAGGAGTTATTTTTGGGACCAGGTCTGCACTCTCACAGCTCTTGTCCCAGTGTTAGCCACCAGGATGGGTCACAGTCTTGCTTGCCCATAGAACTTGGCAAGAATAGAAAAATAGAAGGTGTCTTTTCTTTAGTGAGCCTTCTTATTTACTTATTTATTTATTGACACACTGCTTGATCCTGTCCTCTGGAGTCTGAGATTCTCTTTGTTCAGGAGGTGCTCACCAAAGCAAAAAGGTTCTCTGCTGTCCTGAGCCTTGCTGACCTTAGAGGGCCAGGGCCAGAATGTTGGCTGTCGTCTTAGCCCAGTGACCTTTTGAGCTTTGATCTCTTGTTTGTTGAATACACAGAAGATCAGTTTTCCTGTCTAGATATCAAGTATAATGAAATGTGTACTATGACCAGAGAACTGTTATTTTTGCCAATTATGGTTGTCTACAAGTTGAATCCCTGCAGGATATTAACAGATAACAGTTATAAAATTTTATATAGAAATCTTGAGATCAAGGAGAACATGACACATTGTCTTCACAGTCATAATAACATCATTACATTAGAGCCCTTAGGTTTTGTGTATTACCTCTGAAACACATTTAAATTTTTCTCCCAGTACAAAATAACCTTTAAGGTATCTTTACCTAGTTAGAAGCTCTTAAATGGCCTATAGGAACTTTTGCCTAATTTGTTAATTTTTAACCACTTTTGCTACCAGAGTGATATATAAATATAATGCATCTTACAGACTAATATTGTTTAACCTCTAGTCATTGTAATGATACTATATGGACTTATAAAACATAGGCATATCAAACTATCATAACATAATTATATAACAAGCACATACATGTACACCTGGAAAACTCCATCACCATGAGCAACTTGGTTTGAAGGTCATCAGTTTGACCAGATGTCTTTTTCCAGTCCTGTATTTTAAAAGGACAAACATACTTTTAAAATTGTATTTAATGTGTCATGAGGTTAGCAATAATTAGCATCATCATTGTATAGAAATTTTTACATGTATTTACTAGTTTTTTACCCGTAAGATAAAATTCAGATTTTTTAACAAGTTTGCACAGAATTCTTGTCAATTCTACATTGACAAGAATTAAAGAACAACTTTAGTCTTTATTTTAAATTTTATGTATTTGGTGCAAAATCTCATTATGCACTCAGACGTAATGAGCCTCCCATTTTCAGCCTCCCCAGTGGTGAGATTACAGGTGTGTGCCACTATGCCTGGACTTGGTCATTCGCTCAGTGAGCCCCAGGGGTGGGGCTAGTGCTGATGTGGGACTGGAGGTAGAACCCTGGTCCCTGTGCTTGCCTAAGCAGGTGCTTAGTCTGCTGAGCTATCTCTCTGGCCCTAAAAAATGTCTTTAGAACTCTTACGAATTGAGGAAACAGTACGACCACACATAGTCCTATTATCCCATATAAATAGATCCCATTTCTACAATAGCAAAATGCTTGTTTAACCAAAGTCAGTGGGCACAGAACATGCTTTAAATGGCAACCAAACTTAAAGGAATGTAGACTCATACACAATTTAAATCATATACACTACGCTTTCAAATTCCAAGGCTTTTAGCTATAAGCCCCATGTAAGTAACCAGAAGAGTCCAAAGGGTGAGGAAAGAACTGGAAAATTTATCTTCTAATTTACCTTTGGAGAAAAAAAAAAAAAAAAAAAAAAAAACAAGCTTTGAATCTGACTAGAAATCACCTAGCCAGGAAAGCAGAAGCCTCAAGCCCTCCCTCCTTCCCGTGCAGTGGGAGGCTGTAGGCTCCTCTCTACTCTCATTCTCTTATCTTCTTGGTAACCTACAGGCGAAAGTTCAAAGGGTCTAAGTTGGCCACTTTTTATATTTAGCCCAGATTTTTATTTAAAGTTATAGCTTTACAATTCTGACTGAGTTAAACAGAGAGGAGAGCTGAGACCTAGGAAAGAGTGACTGGTAGGAGCAGGGCCATATGTCCCTCCCTAGTGCTTTCAGCAGCAAGGAGCATTTAGAAGGAACAACCTGGACTCCAGCAAGCCGACAAGCAAACATGTATTTCTTTCAATCAACTGAGTCCTCCACAAACTTCTCTTCAACAAAATTGAGCTTTCCAGTTCTGCCATTTTCTCTGTGTTTCTAATAGGCAAAACCTTTATCATACAGAAACTTTTCATATCAAAAGTGTACCTTTGGGGCTAGGGATACAGTTCAGTGGTATAAGTGCCTTCTTGGCAAATCCAAGGACCTCACTTCAATCCAGGGCACCACATGCCATGCCAGGCCAGATACCTGGGCGCACTAGGCTGGCCTGAAACTGCCAGAGTGGTCTATATCTGTAATGCCAGCACTGGGAAAGCTGAGACAGGAGGATCACTAGCAGTCTGCGCTGTGTAGTGAGACCCTGTACCAAATAAATAAATTCTGTTTAAAAAAAAAATTTTTAAGTACATCTTATACTTAAAGTCCCCCTTCTATGTTTTCCTTCATCCCACCTAACACAAACTTTTCATAAGAAACTTGGCAGACTGTTTCTCCGTCTCTCTCCTTCGTTCTCCTTTGGTCTCAGGCTGCTAAAGTTTTACATTCAACTGGCTGTCGACAGATCTCTGAGCAACCCTTGGTTAGTGCTCTGACCACCAACAGAAAGCAGCGAGATGACCAAGCCAGCCCTGCGCTTGTAGTCTGAGAATTTATAAAGCCTGAGAAATGTTTTAGGCACATTAATTAAACAAAAACACCAACCTAACCCAGAACCTAAGACTAATTTTGTCATCATCTAGACACAGAAACATGGATCTGTCAGACCTACATCTAGTCTTCAGAATATTTCTTTTGCTTTTTTCTTTTTTCATTTTTTTAGGGAAGGGTACACAGGGTGTTCAGGGCCTCACTACTAGATCAGATTCACAGTGACCCACCTGTTTACAGTCTCCCGAGAGCTGGGATTACAGGCATGTGCCACCATGCCCAGTCTCAATTTCCGTCTAGCATTCCCCAGGGGCAGTGCTGGCATAACAAGCGTGAAGATCGAACCCCTGGCCCCTGCACCTGCTTGCAGGTGCTTTAATCCACTGAGCTATTTGGCTGGTCCTAGAATATTTCTACTGGTGAATTATTATTCTTAATTGTATGAGTTTCATTGTATTAAACAATGAGTATTTAATGGGAAAAATCACAAAAGTCAAGTATCGACCTTTTTTTAGTATTTGTTGACTGTTTATTTTTAAAAAGCATCAAAATTTTCAAAATCAATATTTTTTGCTGTGCTGTATCTAAGCCAGAACAACACAAGTTCTTATGAACTACAGTGAAGGTACCAATAGCACTCTACAAACAATATTCTTCACTTCAATCGTCATACCCAAGGCTGTCAGTTACTTTCGGTTTCCCTCAAAAGCATGGGTCTCGCCCAAGATCTTCTCAGCCTCACCAGAGGCTGTCCTGGGACAGGAACAGAATAGCCCAACCACCAAGGCAATTCTCAGCCACCTGCATGACTTTTCTTACCTTGATTCACACGCACAATTGGCTGGCCACAGTGGTCCTCATGGCTTCCTTTTGGGGTCCTTTTTGCATTGTAGAAAAGTCTTTATTGGGTCCTGAGTCTATCAGCAAAGGTTCTCAACCCAGAATCCACTCCAACTAGGCCACGGGATGTGTCTCCTTTGAGTGTAGCTTCCATGCCCTCATGGGCTATAGCCCCACAGTCGTTCGCCAAAGGCAAATATTTTCTGTAATTTAGTATGTTCGGGAAGGGCTGCCTACGCTGGCCTGTTTGACAGAAAAGACAGAACTAGCTATTTCCCACATTGAATGCTATAAAAGGAAGCTTAGCTGTAGCTGGCTTTACTCCTGTCTAGCACGCTTTGGTCTCTGTTCATCTGCTCATCCATCCATCCACCCACCCACTCACACATCCATCCAGTCCATCAGCAGCTATTTATTTAGAATTCTCTATGTGCCAGGCACTTTGTGGAGTTCTGAGGGACACAACAGTAAACAAACAAGACCTAGTGTTCTACCGCCATGGAGCTTACAGGATACAAGCAATTCAGAAAGGACTCCATGGATCCACAAAAAGCATTGGTTGCTGAGGTAAAGTTCTCCCTGGAGAAAGGGTGGCTGAAAGGAGAGGAAGAGGGCTCTACGGGCATGTCCTGCGCAAGAGCAAGTTCCTCAGCAAGGAGAAAAGAGGCAGTTGCAAGCTCTTACGCAGTACAGGAAACCATGGAGCTGCTTGCAGGCTGCTTAGGGCCTGGCTGGTTCAAACTGGTGGACTTAAACACTCTCACTCAGCCATGGGCAGGACCACCAGTGACCACAACTGCAGCAGCCAGGGCAGGTAGAGAGCCTGGGCAGCCAGCAGAAAAGAGCAGATGGCCTTTGTCAGATGGGCTGCACGGCTCCTTAGCATGCCACCTCCTCGCCACACATGCGATGTGCACACCAACACCCCCATCTGTCAGGGAGCCAGCCACGGGCTTGCGGGGCTTAAGGCAACCTCCAGAGCAGCCGTTGCCTTCTCTGCGCTGCAGCCAGGACTTCAGCCAGAGGTGGAAACTGCTCTCTGTGGCTTGATCTCCCTGATTAATTCGGTATTTCAGACTCAGTGGCCCATGAGGCCTTCATCTCTGTTACTCCTCTAAACAGATGTGGGCTTTATGAACCATTCCTGGGCCTTTCCTTGGGAGCCAGCTTCCCCTCCTCAACATAAATGCCTCTGGCTTCAGCCAACCTTTAAGATGCTAGCACTGCCAGAGGTGCAGGGCCTGAGCACAGAGCTCTCTAAGCTTATGGTTTTTCTTGCAATTCCACACTCCCACTCTGGGGATATTTCCTAGGTACTCTGGCCAACAAGAAGAAAGTTGTTACAGGTTGGAAACATTTAAATCAAAGATTCTGGGGGGACCCAAAAGGACATCGGGGCTTGCAGAAAATATTTTGAAAGTGCTATCCTGAACGAAGGCCTACTAAAAGTCCCTTCGGTTTGCAGAAAGCTAAAATATGGTAATCAGTGCAGTGTGGAGACGCTGTAAGTTTTGAGAACGTAACAAGAAACTTATCGCTGTTTTCCGCCATTGCTGCATATTCTTGGAATCCTTGCTTGCCAGAGAGGCATGAATAGGAGATTTATTTTGTATTGTTAGACTGTCAAGGCACTCTAGAGCAACAACTTTCAAATGATAAGTTCCCAAGCTTACAGAAGTTGTGAATTACATGCTTTTAGTCTGGTGTGAGTGAGGAGCTGACAGCTCCCCGACTCCCATCATCCTTTGCTTCACCACTTCAGGGCCCTCTGTGGTCAGTGACTCAACACGTTGCCCTGCCCAAACCAAATGAGGCCATTATTAAGTATGACAGAAAACTATTTCTAGCCACAAAACAAGCTGAGACAACTGGCATGTCATCACAGGAGAACTTTTTCACACCTAACCCCCAAGAGCCCCAGAAAAACCTTCCCTGTCAAAATTCAGACCATCTCATGTTAACACGATGTGAGAAAGGATTCCAGGGGTTTATGGGAAAGCAGGAACGATATACAGGAGGTGAGAAACAGGATCAAGAATTTTGGCTCCAGTTCACCCCAGCGGGCCCGCTTGGATCTTGGAGGGGGCATAGCAATTCCCTAGAGGCGGGAAAGACAGCACAGCCATGGAGGGCACAGGCCCCGGGCTCTGTGCCCCTGACCACTAAGCAGCTGATGATCTCCATTGAGTCGTCTTACCTGCCCACTCATCACAACGGGGTTGAGTTGAATAAACAGTTAAGGAGCAAATTTCTCGAACAGAATGGTTGGTTTAATGGAATGAGGCCGTTTTACTTTTTACTTGTTGCCTCTTCCTTGTGGTCACATGCGTATTTTTCATAATTCTTATTCTACCTGGCACCGCAGTTGCCTAAGCTCTCATCTTCCTGGCACAGCACCCTTTGGGAGCGTGGTCAGAATCGTATCTTTGGTGCTCTCAACAGGCACGGCTTTTCGTATGGTGATTAGATTGCAGCAGAGTCCTGCTTGATGTCAAGACCTCCGACTTTATGAACACCCACCCTGGAGCACAGAGGCTATTCCATTTTCTCTTCAACTTCTTACCCCATTTCAGTTGCCCCACCAAGTGTATGAGCCAGGGCTTCTTGGCAAGACTTGTTCAAACCTCCTGTCCTCCACCACCCCTTAAAGAAATTCCTGCCACAGTCAGCCTTCCAGGTGTGGGCCTCTTCCTGCAGGTTACCCACGACTGCTGAACAACCGGCCATGCATTCACGTTTTTTATTAGAGGCCTAAACACAAGGTCTGGCTCTTTGCCTATGTTTTCCTAATGCAGAGAAAACAGACAGAGGCATTTGTTTTCAGGGAGTCAGGGGAAGAACAAGAGATTTTGCAAACAGTTATGAATAAAGCGGAATGGTCCATTTTGGAACCTCCCGACCTTGACAGTGTCCTTCTAATGCTACATAAACATTTGTTTTGAGTATTTAATAAGCTGCCAGCTGACAAATTGTGGAACTTTTTTGCAAGAGCTCCTTATCTTTCCTAGAACCACTGAGACGGCAAAACATATTCTCTGTCTCAACAATTCACTCTATATTTGCAAGTGGAAATTGGAGAGCAAGTTGTTTTTCTTCGTTTGCATGACAAAACTCAGACCCCGAAATACAATTCACCATTTAATTTGAGCTAGTTAGAGAGGACAGAAGAAGGCCCCAGCCTGTTTGGCTCCATTTTGCTGGTGATGTTTCTGTTGTCATAATTAAAATTGATTTATAAGGCTCAGGACATAAACTAACTCCTTATACAGCACTGCGGTAGCCTGTGGAGTCTGCTTCCTCAGGAGGACACTGAACAAAAAAACAGGCTCTGGGAAAACCTGTCTTTATTTTGTGACCTAAATAAGCATTATATTTAGAGGAACACCCTCCCACCAGGCCTGCCCCCCATGGCATTAGAGGCAAGGCAGTCAGCCCTGGGCAGGGATAAGTCATGTGAGCTCTGAGAAGCCTCCACCCCATAAGCCCATCACAACCTGTCAGCACCAGGTCAGAGAGCCTTCTGCAAAAGAACTTAAGGGGTTTAATTTTTAAATAAGACTTTTTTTTTGGTTTGTTTATCTTTGTTCTGGTTTTACTGATAATTTCCTGCTGGAATCTTTTACTGTTATAGATTTTGCTTGCTTTAGCATTGTTATGGTTTATGTCTAGTTGTCCCCACAAAACCTCATGCAATCGTGGGGCGGGGACTTCTAGAGTTTGAGAATTGACTCATGGTCCACTGGGATTATGTGTTTTAGTACTGATGGGATCATGGGTCTGAGTCCTTCTGGGATTATGGGTGTGGCCTAAGGTGGAGAGGCTGAGGCAGAGAACCTGAATGTAATATAAAGCAAGACAGAGAGACAGAGTCTCATTGTTGCGCTTTGCTACCCTGGTTGGTCAGTTGCCTCTGTCACCATTTTGTTGCTGTTCCGCTGCCATGAACTGCTGCTCTCTGCATTGTGCCTCTCTACCTTGGATCTAGCTGAGCACGGATGGAAACTTCCAGTCACTGTGAGCTAAATAAACCTTTCCTTCCTTCATTTTGGGTGTTGGGTATTTGTCCCAGCAACAAGAGAAGAGTAACTAAGATAAGCATCCAGGCTCAGAAGTCAGGTTTGTTCTCCAAACTACAGGGTTCTTGGTCCCTAGGTCAGTTTTAGTATCCATGAAGCTTGCTGGGCAGCAGCTAGCTTGGTGTAAACTCTCTGAGCTCACTTTCCTCCTAATCCATACCAGTCAGGACATCCACGCATTCACTCATTCATTCACTAATTCATTCTCCTCTGTCTAGTACCAGCTCCGAACCACGAACCACACAGCACTGAGGAAAGAACCTCAAAAACCTCCTGGTTCGATCCCTGATGTGTTGTTCTGGCCCTACACCCGGGGCATGCTGAGACAGGGACCGAGACTAAGCATGGTGGCGTGCGCCTAGAATCCCAGTGCTTAAGAGGCTGATCACAGGAGCACCACTACCAGTTTGCTCTGTGCCGTGAGATCCTGTCCTGAAATACATTTTTAAAAAAATAAAAGATCATTTTGCAAAGTCTAAGTGAAGAGTGAGGAGAGAAGACATTCTAGGTAGGAGGGATCAACTCAGATAAGGAGAGGAGAAAGAACGCAGAGGAACTGGAGACCTGCAGGAGGTTCTGAGTACGGCGAACGGGCAAGCCTGCATCCCCTATCATGGTATACCTATCATGGGGAGATTCCAGGGGACTTTTTACATTTTATCCAAGATACACATTTTAAATATTAATAGTCTTTTATGCTTTCAAATGGTTAAACATACAACAAATGAAAAGGTCTCAACCACTAAAGCTGAGGAACAGGTTAGAGCATGCATGTACCAGAGTCGTGTTTACTGAGAATATTCTTTTCTCTGCTACCTTTCCCAAGGTGAGAAAGTGGAACCCTAATTCACCTTAGCAGTTTGACAGTTCCCTGCATTCCACTCAAGCATTCTGGTGTGTAAAATTCCATTATTGGGTCAAAAGGTGTAGGTTTTTATCAATTTTTCAGATGTAAAACTGTAGCAGGCCACGGAGCCTGCAGCATTAAGGGTAGCAGGCTTCCTAGGCCCCCTCTTGCTCACACACAGGCTCAGAGACTTGGAAAAGGAGCTCCTGGGGGCCTCCACTCCCTCTGCTGACAGTGGCCTGCTTCCTTCTCACCTGGGAAGCCTTTGTGTTAGTCCTAGCTCAGAGGGAAGAAGTTGGAAAACCAAACAAGTGCGTCATACAACTGCAAGTTCAACTAAGACAGCACGGACAGCCCCTGCAGAGTAGCTGCGACAGGAAGCTGCTGTATCTAGAAGAGCGCAGACTTTTATAATTCCTAAAACTTTTTGAGCTTCCTGTCACGGAATGATAGCAGACAGCACTCTACGGCAGTAAGTGGCTCCTGTCCCAGGCCTGAAGCTACTTCGGGGCATTGCGAGGCAAAGGATGGCATTTGAAAGCAATATGTTCCCTTTATTATCACCGCTGTTAGCACGTGGTGTTGGGAGTACATGAGAGAAAACATTCCTTGTGTTTTTATTGTCTCCATGAGGTGCATTACGAGTGCAAAATCAAGAAAATAGCTATCCCTGATTCAGGGGTGGATCTTACACAGCTGCCATTCGGTGGAGTCTTCGGGCATTTAGTTGACTTGTGACGGGTTGGGTGTGGATTTCTTACAACATGTTGCTGTCTTAGAAGGAAAGATTCTGGGACATGGGTACCTTCGGAGGACAGTCAGGAGATAAAACAGGACAGGGTGGCTGGACGCATTCTAGGCCGCCTCCACTCACCTCCGTTGGGTCAGGCTTGGACCTCTGTCTTCTGGGGGCAGAACACGAGATTTGCATGGCCAGCCTGATTGGAGAAACCGGAAGATGAGAGATGCCAGTAACTCATTTCTCCTTCCCCTTTTCTCATCCTTTCTTATTCCCTCTTTTTTTTTTTTCCTCTTTTGGGATTTGCCTCCTCATTTCTTTGCCTCCTTCCCTCTCTTTTTCTTTCCTTTCTTTTTATTGACATAGTAAATAAATTCAGGGTACCTATTATGTCCACTCTGCACTGTGGACGTTGCCAGTCACCCTATAAATAAGTGCCCTTTGGATGATAAGATGACAGAATGGATAACTATTGTTATTTCATTCATCAATTAATGAACGACCAACTTAGTGACAGATAGCAATCACATCAACAACTAAAGTTCCTCCTTCTTCCCATCTGTGTTTATTACTCGACTGTAGTCCTTCTCTCAACTTTTGGGATGAGATCTAATTTTATAAATATATCTCTCGTCATTTATTAGGACACTTACTATCCCTGCACTTCTTCATGCATTAGCTTAGGAAGAAATTAACTTACCATGAAAGCAGGTGTCATGACACACACCTGTGACCCCAGCGCTGGAGAGACCAAGACAGGAGCATCACTATGGGCCCAAGCTGTGTAGTGAGACCCTGTACCAAATACATAAAGAAACAACAACAAAAAAAAAGATTTTTAAAAAATTAAAAGATAAATACATAAAAGAAAGATGCTGTATTGGTGCACTAATACTTATGTTAATACAGTGCATATGCATTTACGTATGAAATTTTTGTTACTGTCTAAAACTCAGACTTTATAGTCTACACTCTTTATGTGAGAAGTTTTGAATCACAACCAAGTATCCATCTGAACCTTTACCCTCTCAGATCTCAATTCCTAGTCAAGAAAGATGGGATAAGCCACCAGGGTGTGGTTCTTGGCCTTCTTTGCATTCACAGAATCCTGCAAATGCCGATCCTTGACAAAAGCCTAGAACCCAGCACTCAGTGCACAGCTTCAGGTGTCCCATCCACCATTCGGGAGCTGAGCATCCTTCAGGCTGGGAGCGCTTGCTTGGCAAGAAGTTTTCCCATTTCTGTTAAGAACTGTTTCTTTCAGAAAGGCCTGTGAAATTTCAAGACAAAAAGAAATGTTAAATTAAGGCACTGAGATATATTTCATGGCTTTTTACTCCTTCACTAAAATGCTTGTGTCAAGAGATATTTACTCATAAGCCACCACCTCCTCATCCCAACTGAAAAGCAGTTTCAGAAATCTGCTCAAGGTGAGACCCACTAGAGCGCTCATCCTGGCTTCCTCTGCCATCCTCCCGGACACCCGTGACTAGACTACCATCCTTCACCTTCCACAAACAAGAGAAGATTGGCCATGGGAGACCATCTTTTGCTTTATAGACATTTCCTTTGCACCCTTATGTATTTAAGGAAGAAAATTGCCACTTATTTGTACAAAGTAAATTGGCTTATGCGCCATAATAGGCTTCTCGACTCTCGCCTCTGCCAAGAAAAGGTCATCTTCAGACTTCCGCTCTGCACAGAACTCAGATTCTTGACAGCCAGTAGAGAAATCACATGCTCCTAAACTATAATTTCCTTCACCGATTAAGACCTCAGCAGTTACAGGTTTTTGGTTTCAGCAGGTTTATTTCCTAGCACGTTTCTGCTTATTGACGGGGGTATAAATTGTACTTCATGTGCCCTTATTGAAATCCCACCAAAATCCTGAAGCTTGCACATATACATGTGCCCCCATGCATGCATGCTCCAGACCAAGCATGCAGGCACACTCATGCAGAAAAACGCAGCCATGCACACACACACGTAGGCACACTCTCAGGCACACACATATACCACTTCTTCGCTCTTCAGTTTTGACACCTCTTCAGTGCACTACTCAGCTATGTCCTGCCACAGAGGGCCCTGCTCCAATTGGATATTACTACCATTGCCTTGGCAACAGACATAGTTGTATGTATGGCAGTAACATCCCAGGTCCCTATGGAGCTCTTACCCTTGAGTGTATCTAGTTGGTAGCTGAAACAAAGTGAACATAAAACAAGCAAGTTAGGAAAGAAGCAAAAACCTCACATTCTGTGCAGAGGCTTGTGCCTGACAACCAGCAAACACCCAAGGGCTGTGTTGGGGAAGTTAACTGAGTCGTCCCAAATGCAAGGCCTACCCTTTCACTGAGGGGGTATCTGCGCCAGCGAGAGCAAGTCCTAATCTGGGACAGAGAATGTGTACACGAGTTACTCTCATTTGGAATGCAGGAGAGAAATGCAGGAGACCAGAGCTCGCCGTTCCTCTGTGCATTTGGGGACGCCGTTCACTCTCATCATAATGCTGCTCCTCAGTTCTGTGCTCATCGGTGGGCCTCTCCTGCTAAGCTCAGCGGATTGTGATTGGCTCTGCGAAGCCTTCACACATACATCCAAACGGAATTAATGAGTGACCCATTCCAGGGAGGTCATGCTCCGCATAGCGAACAAGCCAATGTTGGAGTGCACGCTGCGTTTGATCAGTTCAGCCTGGGCTTCTCAGATGGGGTGCTGCTGAGATCCAGGTGTGCCCCACAGTCTCTCTCTGCTTTTCACAGCACCTGGTGTCGTGTCGGGGCTGCCACTTAATTTTCACATACTCGCTTTTTCTGAATTAATGAATGGAGGAATCAATTAGGTAACTCAGTAATAGCCACTTAGGAAGCACCCGGGGAATACAGAGCCCTTTCTCGGTGCCTTTGGAGTAATGAGCCCCCGGTGTGAGCGTCCCCTCTCCAGCACGCTGCTCCGCTGTTGCTCCTGTTCCCACTCCCCTGCTCCCAGCTCCCACCACCTGCAGGATGTGGGGCTCCTCCTGAAGACAGAGCCAAGGTCAGAGGAGGAAGAAGAGCTCTGAGCAGGTGGCCACGGCCCCCAACCCGCCAGCAGTGGCCTTTGCCATGGTACCATCCAAATGGCAGTTTTCTTGGCTCTTCTCTTTCACGTCTACAAATTACTTAGTCTGTAGCAGCCTGCTTTGGGATTTGGGGAGTGAGGTGGAATCTTGTTTTATTTTTGCTTAACTTCCATTCCAGACAAACCATCGAACAGTGTGTGTGTCTGTGTGTGTGTGTGTGTGTGTGTGTGTGTGTGCGTGTGTGTGTGTGTGTGCATGTGTGTGGTGCTGGGGATTGAACAGAAGGCCTTCTACATGCCAAGAGAGCACTGAGTCACAGCTCCCCACTTTTCATCTTAAGTAAGCATTGACTGAGAGTTGAGTCTGCAGCAGGGGGTGCAGTGGCCCCTGGCGTGTCTGTTACCACGCCTCCCTGTCCACGTTGTAGTGCAGGCGTAGCTGTCCTTGACGGGTCAGGAAGCTAAGTGGGTGTGGAGTGAGGACAAAGCCCATAGCTTTTGCTCAGAACCTTCTTCTCTTTGTCCTGTGCTCTCTGCTGACATGGCCCATATATGCGCACAGTTGTTCTCTCCTATGGCTTTTCTGTATCAGAGACAAGGGACCGGGTGGGTGCCCTGCACGGAAGTACCTCCTGAAATGGGGAGGTGGCCTTGGGGTCTCCACTCCAGTGCTGTACCCCCTACATCAACCTCTATCCAATGCAGCAGCTCACAGGGTGCTCAATTTAAAGTGGAAACTTAAGAAACGTCTGGGTACATGAGTCCATGAAAAATGATCTGTCTGTTTGATGTCCCCAAAGACTCTGAAATCATCAATTAACTATAATTCTTAGAATAGAATGGAAAGCGAGCGTATTTAAAGAATATTTGCTACAAAAATTGAAATGTAAAAGGGGTAGAGTTTCTAACTAATTCTCCATTATGTAGAGTACATTTAGACAACCATACATCTGCGTCTTTTTCAAGTACTCAAGTTAATCAAAGTTCTACTAGAAATCAGAAGCCCAACAAGACTAAATTTTTGCAAATAGCAGGTCCATGGGCGCGCATGCTCCAAAGATATTAGCAGTAAAGCAATGTGCCCAGTGTCTCCCTAAATATCCCTGTCCCTCACCAGCCCCCACAGCCAGCAGATAGCCTATTAAGCGGTGCTTCCTGAAGCAGTAGCCCAGACCTTGCCACTCTGCTGTGCGACCGCCATTATCTCCACCACAGCTGCGTCCACTCTCTAATGAAACCTGGACTTCCCGTCCATTTCCTCATTGTCCAGGGGTTGAATAGTCCTGTCCAGCCAGCAAGCCCCAAGTCCCCACCTGTCCTCAGAGGTGGCCTGTTTGTACACTAGGGATGGAGTATTGTGTCTTTTTCACTAATGGGGCTGCAGAGTGCCTGGGGCTCATTATTCCTAAGGTATTTCTGAAGGTTGCAAAACCACAAGCATTGTTTGCAGGTGGAGCGGAGAGAAGTCTATTCGCAGAATCTGAGGATAGCAGCACTTTTTATGGCACACACAAGGAGTATACGGCTGCTCATATTTCTCTGCAGCTGAATCTTAATCAACAGAAAAAAGTCTTTCCCTGGGGATCGGGAAAGACTGTGGTTGTGCCTTTTGTGCCAAAGGGGTAATGAGATTTTATTTCTCTAGCCCCAGGCTTCTCACCTAGGTATTACAGTGAAAGCCCCTGCTGTACTGTGAAAGCCATATTTCTCCAGGCTGGAAAGTGAAGCCAGGTCTCAGGTGCATGGCTGCGGACTCACAGAACCCGGGACACACCCCACCCCCAGCTTCTGCTAGCTGTTGATGCCACATGGTGAGATTTTTTTTTTTTTTTTTTTTTTTTTTTTTTTTTTTTTTTTTTTTTTTTTTTTTTTTTTTTTTTTTTTTTTTTGTATTTAGGACAGAGTCTACAGGATCTTGCTCTGTAGATGGACTCAGTGATTCCCCTGTATTCAGCCGCCTCCCAGGAGCTGGCATTATGGGCATGCATCACCATGCCCAGTCTCAAGCACCATCTCAGCATGCCCCAGGAGCAAGGCCAGCACAGCACACCAAGGATCAAACCCTGACTGCTCCGCTCTGCCTAAGCAGGCGCTTTACTCTGCTGAGCTATCTGGCCAGCCCTCCCCACAGGGTGATGCTCTAAATGGCCCAACTTCAGTAGTTTTCAAGGTCACTTCCCTGAGATCGCCCACAAAATTCTAGGGATTCCAGACCCATGCTCACTGCTGATGGGTCACACTTGCTGTTGAATCTGGTCACAGCAGCCCAGGGCAGGGAATCGTCCCCTACCTGGCTCCCTTTCGCACTCAGGTGAAGCTCCAAATGACTTTAGTTCTTGGAGTCCCACACACAGAGATTCTGACTCCCTGAGCTACAGTAGGGTCTGTGCATAGCGATTTCTTCTACTTCCTTGGATAACCCTACATAGCATCCGAGATCCAGCCACTCACATTCTCGACTGGCCTTCTGTGCTCTGAGGTTCCATCTCATTGCAGCCCCTTCCAGAAAGCAAATTTCCCATCTTTTAGGGTTTGCATGAGAAACCCACAAGGGCCAGTGAGGCAGCTTAGGCAAGCACAAGGACCGGGGTTCGATCCCCAGCATCACGTGCCTCACTGGCCCCACCCCTGGGTGTGCTAAGTTGGCCACCAAGACCCCATGTGGTGATGCACACCTATAATGCCAGCTCTGGAGATGCTGAAAACAGGAGGATCACTGTGAGTCTGAGCTACATAGTGAGACCCTGTACCGAATACATACAAGTAGAAGAAGGGGAAGAGGAGGAGGAGCAGGAGGAAGAAGAAGGGGAGGAAGAAGAGGAAGGCAAAGAAAAGAAAGGAAAAGAAAAGACCCACAACCAGCCTCCAGATTATCCACTGGATAATTGGAGCTGAGGGAATTCTAGGGAGGAAGAAATAGTTCTCCCGTCTCCCCAGGGGTACCACCTCCTCCTCCCTCCTCCCAGCCCGCTTTCACTCCTCCTGGCTCCTCTGCATTCCAAAACAACACCACGCTCTCTTCTGCACAGCGATTATTTATGCCTAGGCTTGCGTTCCAAGGAGTTGTCTTTTTCCCCAAACACTTATTCTCTTATTTTTCCAATAAGAACCATCCATACCACAGAGCCATCCCGGAGGCAGCCATTTTAATGGAATAGTCCCTCAATTCCTCATCACACGCGCATGCACACACGCCTACACACACACCGCACATGCATAGGATTTGCAGTTCAGAAAGCAATTTCATGCACGCCCTTGTATGTGCTCCTCTGTGACAGGCCTCACAGTAATCTTCATTTTACAGATGAAGCAGCTGACACATATCACGATTAAAACCGCAGCCACTGCGGACCTAAACCCAGCTGCAGACTGCAGGCCCACTCCTTTTCCTTTAATAGCGTTTTTTCTCCTCCGTCACAAACTGCTGCTTGAGCTAATGCCAGCCACCCCATGTGACTCCTCTCAAGAGACCTCCTATGCTGATTCTGAGTAGGTACCCATGCAGTGGCCGGAGCCACAGAGGCCAGCTGGACCTACAAGAACATGGTAGGACAAGACACTGTGGCAAATATCAAGGTGTGCTTAAAAGATGACGTAAGATGCCCTTGAGCATCAGACCCAAATGGGCCTGCAAGTGCTGCTAAGCCATGACGTCAGTAGAAGGCAACCCCGTAACGCTCGATCTCCCTGATGACATTCTCTTCCATTTTAAATGAACTATCACATGTTAAATGTTTTCCAAAAGAACCCACTTCCCTAAGTCTTGGGGTATCTCTGCTTCTCTGAGACTCCTGGTATCTACTGCCGCTGCCAACTCAACATTCGTGCCTTGGGCGAGCCTCACAGAAGGTCCAGGGAACATCAGAGAACACGTGAGGAGTCCCAGCCGGCAGCGAATGAAGGCCCTGGCATGGCGGGGGCGGGGGCAGAAAGGCACACCGGGCATGCACACCTGGGATCTGAGAAGGGGCCATCTTGCGTGTCTCGGGCACCCTTGGGGGCTCCTGAATTAGGGAAGCAGAAGGGGGGCCGCACAGATGCCTCCATGAGCCCTGGGCGCAGGCCAGCTTTTCCTCTCTGCCTGGCTGTGGTGGGTGCAATGAGCCATCACTTCCACAGTCATCAGATTTTCACAGTGGGGATGCAGAAATCCACCTGGCTCCAAGCGATCAGCCTTCCTCCTTCCTGGGCACTCCCAGAGGGTCAAAGAAACCCAACCTGAGGGTTGCTTCGCAGTGGCCATAGGTGCTCGGGGTTGGCGCACACATGCAGATGAATTTTTTCTAGCGTGTCAGAATGCAATTATTTTATTTTCCTTCCAACACCAAATTGTTGATATTTAGAAATAAATTGCTCCCGGTGCTTCTGATTTACAAGGACAAAATACAAATGCAGAAAACAGGTTCAGTGGAGTGATTTGAATTTCCATTACAATTATAGCTCTTTTCAACCATATGATTCTCAGCTCCCTTCACACGCGTCAGCCCAATGTTGATTGTGCTCGGATGCCGAGACTCATGTTGCCAGGGTCGCACCGGCAGCCCATCGTGTCGTCCCCAGCTGCCACAGACCACTGGGTAGATTAGGACTAAGCTTCGCTGTAGCCACTAACAAAACTGGAGTGCCGATCAGGACTTGCCTCTGGGGGCTCATCCGGGAGAGAAAGGGAGGCTCATCTTTGCAAGGAGCAGACAAACTTGAGGCTCTGCAAACAGGAGACAGAGGGACCCAGACGCTGACCAACAGCAGCAGGGCCAGCAAAGGCATAAGCTTCAGGAGCTTCTCTGAGCCAGAGGCTGTGCTCAGACCTTGACGCATTGGATACTGGCACCAGCTCTAGGGAACAAGGTAACTGTCAGACTGTTTCATGAATGAGAAACTGAGTCTCTGCAAGCCAGTAGGGGGCAGAGGCAGGGCCTGACTTCATATTGGTTCCGTAGTCAGCATCTGGGCTTCTAGTCCCTGCACACTCAGGCAGCCCCTTGAACTCAGCGGCAGCTGGTTCAGGAAGCTTACAGAGCATCTCCTACACACAGAGTTCTCATTTCTTAATTCCAGGTGGCCCCGAATGTGCACTGCGTGGGCTTTAGGCCTCTCTTCCCAGCAGGCAACCACCACCACCAACAGCATACAGAAAATCGGCCTCACATCAGCCCTCTGCCCCAGGTATCTTTCCCAATTTCCTGCTGTATGCTGCTCCGCCCCACTCTCAGGCAGGCCCCAGAACTCTGCCAGAGAGACACTTAGAAGAGTGAGTTCTATCCAAGGTGCAGCCCTGCTCGGACCACCCATGTTAGCAAAGAGCAGCAGGAGCGGGCAGTGCTTAACCGTAGAGGCAGCCAGCGCCAGCGTCTCCAGTGCCTCTCACCCGGGAGCACCCGACCGATGCTTCACATTCAGGAGAAGAATGTTGAGTGTCCAAATCAGAACACCTGGAGGCTTTGCAGACTGAGCCGCTTGGCAACCCTCTGTGTTTAGAAGGAAGGCAGTGTGTCGCCTATGGCTATGAAGTCCTCTCCTTCAGCCTCCACAGGCGCCTCTTCGTGTGCCCTCGAGCTTCCTTCTAGGTTTAGCACTGCCCTCTTCCCAAGCAGCAGCACTGTCCCTGGAAGTTGGCCTTTCCTTCCAGCACAACCGCCCGCCCTGAGGACCCCCAGGGAGTTGATACGACTTGAGCCCCTCCGTTGTTACCCACTGGCCATGTCTTTTTCTGCTGGTGATTTCATTTGTTATTTTATTTATTTATTTACTTACTTACTTATTTACAATTTTAACATATAGTCAATCTGTTCTTATTTGATGTCTTTCTTCTTTCTCCTCATCATCTCTAGAGACCAAAGAGCATGTTCAGGATTCCAATTTGACTGCATTAGCAAAAATAGAACAAAATCTACCCTTTGCATGGATTCAAGTGTCCCAGTGAAAGCTTAGTCTAAATAACAAATTAAATGAAGACAAGATAGCGGAGGACCTTATTACTGGCCATATGCATAGCAAAATAACTAGACAAGGTAATAGTTCAGGATGAAAAACGTGCTGTCATCTTTGATTCCGCTCTTCTCCATGCTAGCGTAAGCCTTTATGCAGGTGAACTGGCAGCACGGAGCCGGCCTGGTGAGGGAAGCCGACAAGCTCCCTCAGCAGACCTGGTTCTCCTGGGGCTCGCGGTAGATGAGAAGAAGTAGGGGTTCAGGCACCTCTGTTGCCGGTGTTTTGCTTTAGTCGATAAACTCCATGTAAACAGCAGTTTCAGGTTTGCAGGAAAATTGATCCGAAATTACAGATGATCGCCACCCAGTCCCTCTCCCTCCTCGCCCCTCCCCTCTCGTGGTCTCCTGTCATTAGCATCTTGCAGTAGGATGGAACACTCACTGCCTCCGGCAAGCCAGTATGGATGTGTTGTTATTAAGTAAAGTCCCTAGTTTATGTCAGGGTTCTTTCTTTCTATTGTGGACTCTGACGGTGGGACAAATGTCTAATGGCATTCATCTTCCAATGCAGCATCAGGTGGTACAGCTTCAGTACCCTAAAAATGCCTGTGTTCCCCTACCCATCTCTCTCTTCCTCCGTGTATCCAGTGCCTGGCTGCCACAGGTCTTTTTACTGTCCCCATACCTTTGCATTTCCCACACGCTGATATAGTCAGGCTAAAGTATGTATTTACCTTTCAGGTGGACTAATTTAGAAATGGACATTTAGGTTTTCTCCACATATTTTTTTTTTTTTGTGACTTAGGAACCATTTCCTTTTCATTATTGAGTAATATTCTACTGAATGGACATACCACAGTTTGTTTATCCATTTGCGTATTGAATGACCTTTAGGTTGCTTCCACATCTTTGGCAATCATGAGGAAAACTGATCAAGACATGTATGGGCAAATATCCAGCTAGATGTGTGTTTTCAATTTCTTTGAGAAGATACCAAGGAATGCAATTGCTGGACCTTATGATCTGAGAGAAAATTTCAAAATCCTTTGAGTTCTTGCCTTGAGCTCTTGTCTTGAAAATAGCCAAGTGTGAAGTTCAAGACACAGGAGTGGGGAACAAACTAAGAGTAGTTTGTCAAAAAGAACAGGAAACGTTCCCACCAGCCAAGGATACCAAGGCGTCACCCCTAAGTTCAGGCATTTACATCCACTCCGTTAGGCTATTTTAGTGGACGCGGGAACGTGAGACAATGAGGTCCCGCAGTCGCCGCTGTTAGCTGGGCTTCTGGCATGAGGAGGTACAGACTTCCCTTGCTCTCCAATTTCCCAGAATTCATCTCACTTTGTCCAGGCCCTTGTCCTTCAAAGTGATGTAGCCGCCCTGTTCAGCGAGGCCTCTGACATCAGGGGCATACCCTTCCCCTGTCTCCAGCTCTCCCGGCACGGTTCAGAGAGTCCCGTTCCTTTGTGCTGTATTTTAATTTTCTCAGGGTTTATCTTGGTTTACTGAGGTCCAAGTCTTTGCCCATTCTATCTCCTGACCCCAAAACCACCACCAACCTGTCTTCCAAATGGCTGTTCCATTTTGTATTTCAACAACCAATAAATGAGTGCCCTAGCGGGGTATGGTAGCCCACACCTCTAATCCCAACACTCTGGGAGACTGAGGCAGAGGGATCACAAACCTGAGCTCCCAACCTGGGCAACTTACAATTTAGCAAACTAAGTCTGTCTCAAAGTAAGCATGAAAAAGACAATTGCGCATGTAACACAATGCAAAGGTCCTGGGTTCAAATCCAGAACCACCACCAGCGCCCTGAAAGATAAGTGCTCCTACTGTCCCACATTCTAAGCAACATTTAGGTGTGAACGACTTTTTAAAAACTTTTTGCAATACTTTTTGCCATCGTAGAAACTGACATCATTTTGATATTTCCATATATATTCTCTTATTTGTTCACTGTGCCTGTTATGTTTTATGTCTGGTGTACCCCAAAATCCTCATGCAGTCATTGGGGCGGCTTGTAGAGTTTGTGATTAACTCATGATCCAAAGGAAGGATTATGGGTGTGAGTGCTACACCCCTGTGATCCCCTTTTCATACAAGAGGAGGCTGGGGCTCAAAGTGACCATTATAAAAAAAAAAAAAAAATCCAAGGTCACGCATTAAGTTCCCAGGTCAGGGACTAGACCTTGGTCTTCTCACTGCAGTGCCCACATCCTCTGAGCCTGCTCTCCTGAACCAGATGTTGCAGTCACAAAGTGGATAACACCCGGTAGGGAGCCGTCTCCCTACGTCAGCTGGTCCTCCCAAGGCCAATTTACTCCTGAGGCAGACAATGTTCTACTGGCACCTAAAACATCTTGTGGATAAAAATTTAACACATAGTGTCTTAAAAATTGATTCCATCCAGCGTAAGAGATACCAGACTTCGTGCAGTCTTCCTTACCTTTATTTTATGGCTGCAAATACGCTCTTCCTTTTAAGTCACATAGGAGGACACGCTAACATTTGCAGGGCTTCCTACCTATTCAGCGTCTTGATCCGGCCCTAGAATTAGCCCATCCATAGTATCTCTCAGCCTATCACTAGCACTGGAAATTCAACTGTTAGAAATGCATTCTTTTAAGCTTTCATTTAATTTTGTCGGATTTTCAACAGTCACCTATTAAAATCCATGTCTTTGGTGATAAGGAGAAAAAGCAGTATATGTATATACATTATAAATTTATTCACCGTGGGGCTACAGAGGAACTAACCTATCCCTGGTCTGAGCTTTTTGTGAGAATGTGCAGGCTTTGGTAAGCTCTGGCCAACATTATGACTCACATATTCTCTTAGCTAATTCTCGGTCTCTGGATGAAATTGTTTGGTCTCTTGAATTCCAACCTTTTCTTTCTTAGGAAAGATTTACTCTGCTCATTCCTAGGCGTCACCATTGGTGACCAGTATTGTTCACCTTGCACGGGCCCTTTTGCTGGAGCCCTCTGGTGACATGTGAGGCCAATCTGCCTGCTGTCACTCTAATTCACTTTGGCAAACTCATCTGACCCTTGCTTAGCGTTCACATCCAAGAAGCTGAGAGAGGCCAGGGGTGGTAGAATTCCCCCTGCCCCAGCCTTTACTAGCCCCCCTAGATTGCCTACTCTGTGGCTTTCTCCCAGAGTCAAAGGCATTCAGAGACTCTGTGCTGAGGCTAAGGCGTGATGTCTCACCAAATGATTATTGCATTTTATTTTCCTCTGCTGCTTCGTGGCCATACACCTTATAAGACTTTACTGGATTGGGCAAGGATGGGGAGCTAAAAACATACCCTTTTTAGGATACATGTAAAATATTGAACACTTTAATTTTACTGTGTAGTATTGGAAATATTCTAGGCTTAGTGACGCAATGGCCACCTGTGCCCCTGTAAAAGGACTAGGTCCCAACCATGCCACCCTACACTTCTGCCCTCTGTCTCTGCCCCACAAGAAGAATCGTTTGCATTATTCTTCTCTTGCCATTTTCCCGGTAATTTTATCTCATGTGCAGAACCCTAAACAATATATCTCAATTCTTCTTGTTCTTGAGCTTTATAAATATGGATCCAGACTTCATATACTATTTTGTAACTTGCTGTTTTCCCCCTCAATATTAGATTTGAGATGCATCGCGTTGTTGTTGGTAACTCACTCATAGCACGGTGTGCATATATCATAATTTATTTCCCTGCTCTTCTGTGAGTGGACAACTGAGTTGTCAGTTTGGGGATTCTTCATAGCCAGTGCTGCTGTGAGAAGCCTTGAGGGTGTGTTCCACAGTCTCGGGTGAAAGAACTGAAAGAACTGCATGGCCATTAAGGAGGTGAAGATTCAGTCACGTGAGGTTCACAGCCACCCTTCTGGGCCCCTGTCCAGGCTCTTCCATGGAGCAGCTGAGGGACTTAACTCTTCTGCGTCTGTATTTCCTCAACTCCAGACGCAGGCTGATGATAGCGCCTACCTCACAGAGTTGTGCAAAGGTTTAAAGGAGCACAGCCTTGGGCCCTAGGAGTTCATGTAATACTTCCAACTCATTCCATGACATGTCAGCCATAATTGTGCCCACAGCCCTGCTGTATTTATATTGGGTCCCCTCTCATACTTAGGATTTTACCAGCTTGGCTCTGTCACTTGTTAGCTAAGAGCAAGTCTGAGCCAAAGGGGAAGGAGGAGTTGGGAAGTCATGGGGTGGGGGGGAGGGGACAAGAATTAAGGACAGGTGACCACAGTGCCAGGGTTTCACCTGCTCTCTGCAGCGAGCAGGCCTTCCACCCCTGGGCCCCTTCTCTGTGTCCCCATAGATGGCCAGCAGTGCAGACAGCACGTGGGGATCAGCAGCTCCTCCACGGTCCACATTTCCACTCTTACAGCCCCACCCCTACTGGTCCCTCAGTTTACAGACATTCTGCAAACACAGAAAGGCACCTATAGACAAAAGTAGGCCAGAGACAGCCATCCCTCCCCCTCCTGCTCCTCCTGTCCTTGGCCTGGGTCCACTCACACTGGGCCTTTAGGCCTTGAGTCCTGGTTAGGGAGCAGGTGGGGCTAGGCTGGCCAGGGCCACAGCTTTAGCCACCCACCCGGACTCCTAGGCCTGCAAGAGCTTTCACTCCAGCCCTTTCAAGAGCCTCTTGTTTTTTTCCCTCCCAAATCATGAAAACGAGCCCTGACTGAATTCATTTCTTTAGAAAGAGAGACAAGAAAAAGGCAGTACACCTGCACAACATGGATGATTTCCTATAAACCCCGTAGACATCAGGGGTGACCAGGCTTTCTTTTCCCATAAGCTAAGGCCCAGGTGCAGCTCCCATGAGCAGAACCTGGTGAGTTGGTAGCTGGCTGCGTCCGGCCAGGGCCAGACATGACGAACTGGGCTTCTAGGCAAGCCTTGCCCTCCCTGTGGGATTTAATACCTCAGCTACTTTCCATCTCATGAGGTCAGTGCACATCAACCTAACAGAGAGCCCAGCCCCCTAAATGTGCTCTTTCCTCAGTAAGACGTTTCCTAAACACAGAGTTTTCTCCTGAAGCAGACAAGGAGTGCTCAGGAGGCAATTTCTGAGCTTTTGTTAGCAAAAATGGTTTTTCCTTTACCATCCTACAAAAGGAAAAAAAAAAAAAAATTTCAGGGGGCCACTTGTTTTCTTTCCTGCCGAAGCTAAGAAGTGACCTCATTCTCATTTGTATTCTCATTTACAAATCCTCCTCACCACCCAATTTAGTCAGTATATTATTTTATTCATCATTTTTAAAAGAACACAGGCTGTTTCTGAGGAGGACACAATAGGCATTGTTCTTGTTTGTGAAGTGGCATCCATCATTTGCCTCTCCGGGAGCAGCAATAGGAGCTAGCACAAAGCCCAGGTCCGGGAGGACCCAGGAATGGAGCAGAGAAAGTGTATTCCCACCCACACCTCGGTGGCTGCACCCAAGACACTCCGGGCTCTCCTGCCTGCTCAGGGGATCAAGGTTAAAGTCATTCTTCCTTCTGGCTTGCTGGTGATGTCTGCTCTCATTTATCCACTCATTTATTAGCTATTCGGTTTTACTTCAAACTGGCCAGCACGCAAGCCAACAAAACAGGATAAAACAATTGATTGGATGGTTGCATTGTTTGTCTTATGGTCCTTTTTTCTTATGCATGAATTGAGCTAACTGTATACTAGATGTTGTACCGTTGAACCCTTATGACAATTCTAAGAGACAGGTGTTACTAGGCTCACTACATAGATGGAGAATCTGTAAATTACATAGCTTCTATAACCAATGTCACCTAACTAATTCGGGAGAGGTCTATTCCATGAGTTCTAGGAGGCTACACTTTTGACTGTGAATCCAAGCTGCAGGGACTTTTTTATCCATCCAGTATTTTACTCATTTATTCATCCAGTAGGTATTTATCGCAGATGTAAACCAAGACTGTTCACTTAGTCACCATTTCCAAGGACCAAGTTCTGTGCTGAGGATTTGGAGAAACAAGAGAACAAGAAACAGGGGACAAATCTGCAGGGCCAGTGAGAGGACGAAGCCATAGAGTGAGGAAGAGGAGTTAGGGAAGACACCCAGATTTCCAACCTGAGCAAGAGACCGACAGGGGTTGCCAGATTTTGTTACTAAGCTGAGGCTAGAAGAAAGCATGGACCCAGAGGGCAATGACAGCCCAAAAGCTGGGTTTAGCACCCTGTCATTTTGAACATAGAAATCATCAGCCCTATATGATGGAATAGATGAGCTTATGAGAGAGAATGCAGCATAAAAAATAAGAAAAGGATCAGAAACAGAGTCTTCTATTTAGAGTCAGAAGGGGAAAGGACCTGTCAAGAAGACTGGGGGAAGCTGAAAGAAAGCAGAGGGTGGGAAGCAGCAAAGGACATCACATGCTGTTTCCAAGGTGGAGGTGAAACCCGTTTGCAAGAGCCAGGGGAGCCAATGGTGGGACTGCTTCCTGGAGCTCAGGCGTGAGAGGACCTCAAGACTTGGCAGCTTTTGAGGCTGAGAGGGAGTTTTACAGGAGCAAATACTTTGGGAACTGTAGATAATACATCAGTAAGAACGAACTCAAGAGAGACGTGCAAAGGTGCAGCGGGGCCAAAGTGTAGAGCAGCTCTCCCCAGGGGGTTCCTGCAAAGAGATGCAGGGCACTAAAGTGAGACCCAGAATGAGCAGTTGCCTTCAGGGGAGATTTCACGAGTTGGAGATAACTGAGTATGAGTTTGCTTGCTCCTTGTTAAGGGGAATGATCTAAGAAAGAGAGAGAATTTTGACACATGTATTACTCAGTTCCCCATTACTGTAACAAATGTCCCGGTTAATCAGCTTATAAAGATGAAAGGTTTGTTTTAGCTCGCAGTTTTCAGAGCTTTGGTCCATGGTCAGTTGGCCTCATTGCTTTTAGGCCAGTGACAAAACAGTATGTCCTGTCAGGGATCATGGGTTGAGCAAGTTCTTCACTTCATGGCCACTACAAAGCCTAAAGGGACAAAAGGGCAGGGTCCTACTATCCTCCTTGAGGACACAACCCCCCTGGCTGGAAAACTGCTTACTAGCCTTTGCCTCTTAGAGTTTCAAGCACCTCCCCAATAGTACCAAGCTGGTGACCAAACCTTTAACAAGCCCATTACCCATGTGTTTTAGGGGGACATTTCAGGTCCAGATTAGAGAAGTGTGCAAGAGCAAAGAGAAAATGGAAAGGCTGGAGTTCTTGGAGTTCTGTCTCCTCTTGTAGCAGGAGATAGAACACAAAGTTCACGGTGAGGTTGGCTTTCCTAGTGGAAACCACGAAACACAAGGGGAGCAAAGGCGGAAAGGAGGGTGCCAATGCAATGGGTTCACAACATCAATAAGGGAAAAACAAACTGCCAATAGTGAGTGAACCTTGTGTGAGTGCCTACTGTGTGTCCAAGCTGCTGGATCCTGAGAACGCAAGGATAATCAAGGGCAGTCTCAGTCACTAAAGAGCTCAGGGTCACACAGGGAGATGGACCCTTGGGTTCCATCACCACTGCAGACAGTGATAGAGTTACTCATAGAACATCCTGAGAGCCAGGAGGAGGTGCATGACCCAGCTTATGCCTGGGGCAAAGAAAGCCGGGCAGGGATTTGCCTTGATGGAGTGCCCAGCCTCCCGCTTCTGCAGAAGCTTAATGCATGGCAGTGTTTAATGATAATGATTATTTAGAAAATGCTGATTTCCTACAAATGGAGGTCATGATTCGGGAACTGAAATCAACAGAGGAGTTCATTATTTCTCGCCCCTTGCCTTATGCTGGGGACAATAAAACATGCAGCTGCCTGGGTGACTCCAGAGTGAACTCTGCCTGTCTCCAGATTAAAAGAGTCAGCTCCTTCAATAGCTATAGGGAGGCTTTTGTGGTTAATTACATGAAGAACGGATGGTGATGGGTCTGGTAAGGATAACCAGGCTTTTAGTCCAAGTGGCACAGAAAGGACAATGCAACCTGGCCGAGTATGAGTCCCCACTCCATCTTTAAAGCCTCCAAGTCTCTCCCGGAGCCTAATGCTCAGGTTTTGCACTGGGAGGACACCCCAAATTGTGCCATACTATTATTCCCTTGGACTTCTTTGGCACATGTTTGCCCTCATGTAGAGTTCTTGTTAGGAGGCTAACTGGGGCGACCAGAAAACGAGGGCATTGCTGCCACAAGCTCAGAGCCAAGGACCCCTGAAGCTGAAGAAATGCAGAATGTGGTTTGCTTCCCCCTCTGAGTAGCAGAGAGAGAAGCCCAAGGTCAGCGTGAGATGGAAGCCCTGTGAGAGCAAGGTGAATGCGGGAGGCAGCACCACTAGGAATAGAAAAGCATGGCCACATCCAGATTGTGCCTTTGCCATCTGCGTCCCATGCCCAGCCCCATGCCACACTCCTCTGCACATGATGCCCAGTGTCAGGGGCTTCGGGAGGCAGAGTCTTGCCGTGGCTGAGCGTGGGCCTCGGGACCCAACAGGCAAGTATCTCACAAAGTGGGTATGGGAAGTTACTTGACCTTGCTGTGCCTCAACTTCCCCACCTGCAAAGTGATGGCGATGGTACTGGGGGCTACCTCTGAGGGTCACTGTGAAGATTAAGCAGAACCATGCCTGGTACCTGATAGGTACTTAATAAATGCAGTTCAAAGAATGATAAGAGGACGCAAAGTGAAGAGTACCTGTGTCAGAGTGGCGCACTTCCGGTTAGATTCGGCTCCTGGGAGGCCAGTTCAGCAAGTCCTTCCTCGGAGGCCGGGCTGTCTCTGTGGGCTGAGCGCATGGCACACTCAGAAACAAAGTCGCAAGTAGCGTTTGTGCTTCACTGAGTAGTGAAAGGGAAAAGAAATAGCAAGAAGTGGGGCAATCGTGTCCCTGAGACTGGCTGTCCAAGCTGTGCCATCCCTTCTGCCAAACTAAGGCACTGAGAGAGCATTTGCATTCATTAAAAATTTATCTTTCCAGGAAAAAAAAGAACCAGGCTTCTTTTGCTCTAGTGAAAAACGGGAAGACGCCAGGCGTTTGCATGAGAAGCTGGGTCTCCCTTCTTTAGCTTTGGCAAGAAAAGCAGCACAGGGAAAGTTCTGTTGTGTGTTTGTTGTGTATCTGTATTGATGTGAGGCAAAATGAGTTCTATTGTTTTTAGCATTTGGCAAGAATTTAAATTATGTAAATAATAAACACCACCAGGTTAGTGGGCCTGTGATATTAATTGTGCAAACTTCCCGGTCATAAAACAGACTGTTTACTAGTGATCCACATATTGCAAATTACAGAGTCCTGAAAACACATACAGCAGGAAGTAGGAAAATCTATCCCAGTGGAAGCTGATTGGCTCCATCACCTCCGCTGCCACTCACGCATTCCAAAAGCTGTTGTCTCCTGTGCATGACCCTCCACTCAGCTAGAATTACATACAACCCCCCGCGCCTACTGAGGACAGAACTGTCCCCCTGTGCTGCCCTCTACTGTCCCTTACTGCAGGCAAAATCCCTTAGGTTATCATAACTCGATTACCCAAGATTTCCTTTAGCTTACATCAGGGCGCGCAGATGGAATGCTGCTTCTTGCGGTGGAGCCCCTGTGGCAGAGCAGCGCCCCACTGCTCATTAAGAAAGACTGGCTCCTTGTCCTGCCCTTTTTACTAGCCTTCACTGACCACTGACTATTGTCTGGAAGCTCAAGCCAACTAGAAAGCCAAAGGAGGCCTGCTGCAAGGTGCTCCCCAAGCCAGACCAGCAGCAAAGCCTGGATTTGTCCATCCAGAGTTCCACAGTGTCAGCCAGGGAGCTCCAGCATGGGGAGCGGTGGCAGAGGGCTGAGGACAGGGTTTCCTTGGCTCCCAGTCTGTGAGCGGCACGCAAGCCTACAGTTGGACCTTTTTCCCTACTCAGCTGAGACTGACAGAGTTGCCATAACTTGAATAGGAAAAAGACTCTGTGTTTAATTCTCAAGGAAGTCATGGTCTCTGTGTTAGGAATGATTGTATCATTCCTTCCTGAGCTCTGTTTCTTATAATATTAATTTTGTTAAGATTATTTTATTATTGATGACCATTATTATGATTTCCCACAAATACAATGGGACCCTGTTCTACTATTCATATGCACTGGGGGACAAGCCCTGACAGTTTTAAAAATACATCCTCCATTATAATGCATTATTACTACATCATAGAAAATTTGGCAACTAGAGAAACAAAATAAAATCCCTTCGTATCCCACCAGTCTAATACAAACACCATTAGTATTTGGGGAAATTTTCTTTGAGTCTTTTTCTTATGCATATTTTAACATGGTAGTAATTATCTTAACTTATATTTTTTTATGTTTCCTTTTTCACTTAGCATAGCTATCATATGAGATTTCTGCATTACATAATTCTCACAAATGATCATTTTATCAATTTCACAATATTCCATCAAGTCGACATACTGTAACTTTACTTCACCATTCCTCAAGGCTTAGATTCTTAGGCTGGGTGTGTTATTATACTCAGGGCTTTTTTCTTTTGATATTTAGGATTATTTTTTTAGGAACAGATTATCAAAAAGTGGCATGACTGAGCTATAAGCCTGTGTGAACGTTGTTTTTGGCTGCAGTATGTGTACTACTGGACTGTACTGGAATTCATGTCTTAGCCTAATGGCATTCTATAGGCTTTCTGACTGGCACTGCCACTTCTGGCGCTCCTTAGCTGCTAGCCACCTCCTTGGTCAGCCCCGACACACATGGGTAGCACACAGACTCTTGAGCCTGGTGATGCCTTTCTCTAAACCACACAGCAGGTACCACACCCACTGGTGGCATCCCTACTTCTTCTCCAAGCCAAATTTCTACCCAACTCACTTTAAGAGCCTATACTTTCTCCCTGTCTTTTCTAAAGCCTGTATCTAATCTCACAAAAGGGTCTTTATCATTGCATCGTTGCAAATAAGTCAGGTTAAGCTGCAGAAGCCAACGCACGTCAAAATCTCAGCTTCACACGGCAAATTTTTGTTTCTCATTCACATCAAATTCACAGGCACCTTGGGCAAACCTCCTCCATGTTCAACTTCATCATTTTTTAAAGTTTACTTATCTTTCCCAGTGTACATTTGTAGTACATAATATGTACATTTGTAGTACATAATATGTGCATTTCTTACATAATGTACCCATAATATATTCAGGGATATGACGTCCAGGTAGGGAAGGAAATGAAGGATGGTGAGGATTGGCTCTTAGACTCAGGCCTAGAACGGTCTAATCACCCTCCACTGACGGTCAGTAGCCAGAACTCGGGCTCACAGCTTGCACACAGTCTCCAGGAGGGCTGAGCAATGGTCATCGCCCTATGAACCCGGGGAGAGCCGAGCTTGACTGAGCACACATCAAAGCCTCTTTACCTGAACCTTGATGTGAATTTCAGTCGATGTGTTAACTTGGTCCAAATTGTTTTTATTTTAAATGGTACCTAATTTTGTAACAAAAGGCCTTGTTTTATGATAAAAAAGAATTCTAAACATTACTAGCAAAAGATAGGGAAAAATTTAGTAGCACTGCCCTTGAAAATATATTTTTAGAGAGCCTCGTCTTTTGCCAGTATATAAGGTCATTCTTGATATTTGACTTCGTAAAATGCATCACCACTTGCCAGTGCCCCCCCCAAGCAGCTCTGCATCAGCCTCCACTCTCATGAGCTAAGGAGCTGAGTGAGCAGGGTGAGCCGGCTGGCCCGAGGAGCCCTCGGTGTCCTAGCACGGTGTGAAGGCCGACAGGAATAGAGAGCGAACACTCCAAGGCACCTTCCTCCCTGCAATTCCTGCTGCTACATAGAAGAACAAATGTAGATATCAGAAGGGAGGTGCCCCATTCTTTATAGAATTTTACTATCAGAAGGAGCCTGAGGAACGCAGTCCAAATGGTTTCTAATGACGCAGAGAATGCTTATGACCATTTAACATTGGCAAGGAGAAACATTATAGAAAATCATATGCACACAATTACTTTACTCTGTAATGCTCTATGTAAACAAAAGGCAAGACACACGCAAATACTGACAGTGGCTTTCTCAGGACAGCAGGATTAACGGGTGGCTTTAATTATCTTGTTTCTACTTCAGGATTTTTTCCCCAAGGTTTCTAATCATAAGAAGATTGCTAAAAAATATTTTATAGGTGTCCAGTTCAGCTTATCTTCTCATCGTAGAGATGAGGCTACCACTGCCCAGAGAGATAAACGATTTATTCAATATCATGTGGATGTTAACCTGAAAGGCTCTTTCCTACAGCTTCGGGCAGTGCCTGGCAGATAGATGGAACAAGTGATTCAGACATACAGTGAGAGTTTAAATTAGAATTTTCTACTACAGCAGAACACACTGATCTCCACTCAGAAGCCCCCTTCCTTGGAACACATTTATCCCATCATGTTTGCCACTTTCTGAAGCAGTTCTGGATGTGCTCTTTTGTGAGTGTCTTTATGAGATATTATCAAAATTACAGTGAAGGCTGCTGCCAAGTGCCATCCAGTGAAAGGGCAAGCCCCTGAGAACACTGCTGTCATCCTCGTCCATGTCACCTGTCACCTGCCACCTCTGGTACCACGGGATTTACAGCTCTTCTTGAAAGTCCAGTGACCACTCAGGAAGACCACTCTTCCTGAGTCAATTGCAAAGTGCAACTAAAGCACCCACAAAGGGAGATTTCCAGTGGCAAGGATGATGGGACGCATATTTTTGAAGTGAGGGGGAATATTTTGAAGTAAAACATAAATTAATGCCTGTGAGTCTTTTACCATAAAAATATCAACACTTTTTTTTTTTAATTCGGTAATTGTATTAGACTTGGTCTGTATTTCAGTTTTATTTTATTTTTTCCTTGTCTCTTTGCTTTATTTTAAAGAGCATAATAATTGATAAGGCATTAGAAATTATACATATATAGAATAAAATAAGAGGTATTCAACATGGTTTTCGTATTACACATTGCTGTCCTTGATGTAGTTGCTCAGATCACAGATATTAGTATACAGGTCATCAAGGTGAAAATTCTAAACATTAACTGCTATTTTCAAAAAATCTGATGGAAATTATGAGTATAATCATCTCAGTCATCCTGTATATACACTTGCATGTTTTACCTGCCTTCCTTTCTGCCTATTGTAGTAGTTATACAGAGCACAGGATGTAGACATGATAATTTTTCTGATCATTGTTGGTACAAAAAATATCTTCTTCTCATTGAACTAAGAGAAAGTAGTTGTGTACATAGTCCAGTATACCATAATCACAGTGGGTTATTGGCAGAACTGGCCATGTTGGAAGCTGTTGATTTAAGTCTTTTACAGCTCAGCATACTAGTCTAGCTTTACACTTTATGCCTCATGGTTAAACTTTTCTTCTGGGTGGCTAAGGGAAAGTTCAAGCAAGACCTGTATACCAAAACATGTAGTTTTTGCATCTCCCAAGGCCAGTCAAATCCCCTCAGGATTTACTTTGTAACCATGTACAATGTTTTGTCAACACTCTTCAATGTTCCCCCTTTTGTTGTACAAAATTCAAATATTGCAAAGGGCTACAGCACATAAGCTGAGAGTACTTTTACCTCTACCCTATCCCCATTCTTTAAGGTCAACTACTGGCCTTCTGCTAACAATTTCATAATTAAACTTCTCTTTAATAATCGCAACAGTCATTAAGTTTTAATTCTTTCTCACTCTTGCTCTCGCTTAAAAAAAAAAAAAAAAAAAAAAAAAAAGAATACCAGAGCTTAGCTCATGAGGCATGAACACAAAACACTGTAAACACTTTAAAAACAGAAGAATTTTTTACTGTTCACCGTGCTTTCTGATCGCATCATGTTGGCTGAGCCCTGGAAGCCGTCACTCCCCATCACACCTGAGCAGTATGTCCATCCACAGCACCTTTCCCCTCAGAATTTCCAGCGTTAAAAAAGCTTTCTAGCCCTTCTTTCTATTTCACTGCAGAGCTCTTGCAGTGTCTAGATATATTCAGGAAGGGGAAAAGAACTTCTATTTAGCATCTGTCACACGCCAAGTGCTGCGCTGGAACTTTAGAACTCCCAGAAATCCAATAGTGCGCAAGAAGAAAGCAGAAATAGGGAGAACATGACCCAGACCTCGCGTCACAGCAGGCCAAGTCATAGGCTGACCCACTGCATGGATGTGACGCTAGCTCAGGTTCACGACCGCCCATGGCAGTGCTCAGAGGAGACCCCTCCCCTGCCCCCGTGTCTGACCCACGACCTACGGCCCATCTCTCCCGTGCACTCTCACGGCGACGCCTCCCCTGCTGTACCGCTTCTGGTGAACATTAGGGCACACTTGGTCCTAGCCAGGTGTACCTAAAGACCACAGGTGTATCTAGTCAGAGATTTTAGCAGGCCTGTAAGCCCAGCCACGGATGGGCCTGTCAGCCTAGCCCGAGTGGCGTAGCCCGCATTGAGGTGATCGATCTGTCGCCACATCTGGACATCTGGGCGCTTCTGGATACCTGCTTACTTGTGCGCAGGACCCCCACCCCGCCCCCAAGCCTGCTGCCTTGTCAGGAGGCTGCTCGGGGAAGATATATACTGATGAGAAATCTCAGCCCCCGAATTCATTTTTCAAAGAAGCCAAGCAAATCTGGTGATTTATTCTCTGTCATTCTGATCCCAGCATATGTTCCACATCAGGTAAGTGAGATAGAAGGGATGGTTCAGCAAACATTAAGTTAAAAGAAACCCTGTCAGGCTTCCCTGCAAATAGCTCGTTTTTATTTAAAGCCACAAGCAATTAATTACACCGGGTAAAAAGCTAAGGTTGTCCCTTTCACACGTCTCCAGCGTACTCGGCAAGAGATGCTCCGATTGCGCAATCGTGAGACACGCTTCATGGTTTTCTTCCTTCTTATTGGCAGCTTTTCTCTGTCCATTTTCCTGTGGTGAATCTGAATCCTGCGCTGCCGGTCTCGCCTTGCGTTTCCCATCCATCTCTTCATCCCCTAACCTCAGTCTGTCCCCTACTCCCTGACTCCTGGCTCTGGTCCTTGAAAAACTAAGCCTGCCATCCACACAGAGCATGGGACTTCTGGTCCATGCAGAAAGCAGACACAGCCCAGTTCCTCCGGCCGCACCCATCTTTCTCTGCTTCTGGTGACCACCTCAGCCTTCGGTCTACCTTCTGGTAGCTGGGTCTCCCCTTGAATGGGCATGGGGTGCTTGCTTCAGTACCAGATCCTAAGAAGGAAGTCTTATGGTAGACTACCAGCCCATTCATGAGACGTGGAACAACGTGTTAATAAGAAACAGTGTTTCCCAGTAGGGACGCCATAGATGAAGTGCTGCACGTGGATGGACAGAGGAACAGACGAAGGAGACAAGGGCAGGTGAGGGAATGCAGGGAGCGTTCATTAAAGACCAACTACAAGCTAAGCTTGGTGCCAGACCTTGAGAATATGGACACAAGCAGAACAGCCTTTTGGTTCCAAACAGTGTAGCTGGGAAGATGGAAGAGGCCATATGGGTTTCCCAGGATACAAGGGTGCAGAAGGCGTTTCAAGGAGAGAGTAGCCCTGTGCCAGGTCGCCAAAGAATGGAAGACAGACTCTTGCCAGCAGATCTACCAGGAGCGCACGGCCGGGGCGTGAAACAACAGGGAAGATTCTAGATTTATCAGAAGTGAGACAGGAGGGCCATGAGGAAGATCGTTGAGCCTTCTAGGCCTTAACAGGGAGCCCAGATCTCAGCAATTGGTAGTGGGGAACAACTAGAGACGTTGAAACAATGAAGTGGTGTGCTTCACCTTGGGTTTTTGATCAATCCTTGGACATCTGTATAGATTGGCTTAGTGTTACCAAGACAGGAGGCTGAAAACAGCCGTCCAGATAAGGCATAAAGAAGGCCCTAGCCACACCTGCACCTGTGGGTATAAGTGGAAAGGACATGTGTTGAATTTTTGCTGTGTCCCGAGCAGGTTTTGTGCTGGGTGCTTCTACACATACTATGTCATGGTTGTGTTAAGTGATACATAAACAATTAATAGTTTATACCAAAACTGAGCACATACTTCTGTCAGGTGATAAAATAACAAATAACAGACAGTTCTTCTGTGTTCAAATAGTCCTTGCATGTTATAGAAATATTTGGTCTTGCTACTTACCCAGGTTCTTTAAAACATTTTTTAAACCTTTTATTTATTTATTTGGTACAGGGTCTCACTCCACAGCTCAGACACATACTGATCCTCCTGTCTCAGCCTCCCCAGCACTGGGATTATAGGCATGTGTCGCCACACCTGGTTTTGGTGGCCAACTCAGCACACCCAGGGTTAGCATGACATGCGGTACCCAGGACTGAACCCTGGTTCTTCTGCTTGCCAGGCAGGTGCTTAAACTGCAGAACTATCTCCCTACCCCCTGACCTAGGTTCTGCATGACAGCTTTTGGTCTAAAAGAGCCATCAGGACTCTCTCCATCCTCCTCTGGTGAGGATGTTTGTTGGCACCACCCTTCTGGAGAGACACTTGATTATACTTTTCAAAAGCCATAAAACGTGCAATTCTTTCGTTCCAGCAGTTTCTACTGTACAAACTCAAACTAAGGGGAAATTAGGGATATGCGCAAAGATTTCACTAAAAGGATATTTATCGCAGCACTGTTGTCGCTACAGAAATATAAAAGTAATACAAATTCCAGCGATGGAGGTCTGGCTTAATCCATTATAGCCCAACTGTATGGCTGCCTAGTTTGCAGCCATTAAATGCTATGGTGTGGAAGTATATTTATGGATGTGGAAAGATGTTCATACCGACTGAGCTCTTCCTAAAAGATGCAGTTTAAATGAAAATGGATGATTGCTAGGCAAACACAACTTCAAGACACATCTCCTGGCCTGTCTCTGTGCTAGTTTCCAATATAGTTTTAAGTGAAGGAGCACAATACAGAACAACAGGTATGAGCTGATCCCACTTTAATTAAAAAGAAAAATGTGCCTATGTGAACCTCATGAATACACAGCCCTAGAAAGGGTGGCAGGTTATCCACTGAAATGTTAAACGTGTTTATCATAGGGTGGAGAGATTAGTCTTTCAGATTATCTGTCTTTTTTTTTTCTATTTTCCCTGCAATAATTATGCATTTGTTAGACCCCAGGCAAGGAGAGCTGAGGCAGGCCCACCCCGCTCCTCCCAGCCATGCAGCAGGCTGCTTGTCACCTCTTGCTGTTTCATGTATTCAGCCATTGCACCAGATATACGTAATATCCCCAGGCCTCAGAGACAGAACCTGGGCTATGAAGATGATTAAGGTGCCGCTCCTGCTCTCAAAAAGCTCAGTCTCCTAATATAAGGGCAAATAATTATAATATACTAAGCAATGCAGAGTTCGTGAGCTCACAAAGGAGTCTGATTTTATTCTGTATGTGACAAAAAGCGGCTTACTTTGGGGCGGGATAGTTCTGTTCTCCTTGGATGTATCGTTGCCTAATCAAAAGGAGGACGCATGGGAAGACGGGCAGCTGCGCGTGTTCCCCGTGTCGGGAGTTACTGGGGTCAGGCCCTGCCGCTAACTCAGGAACCCTGCGTCATCTGCGGGCCAATGCTTCCTCTTTTCTTCTTCAAGAGCCTCTTCTCTCAGGCTCCAACCACATTTCCCATCCCTTGGCCTGCTGCATTTCTTCTGCCCCACACCCAGCGCACCCCTGTCCTGCAGACAGCTAGGCTTGGCGTTACTCCCCGTCCTGTGCTCATAACTCTGTACACATGAGTTGTGGAGACAATTGCTTTATTCATGCTCACAGTGCTGTTCCAAAGTCCAGCGGTTGTGTCTGGCAATGCCCTTCTTGCCAGAGGAGTCCGGCGGTAACACTGGGCATCCTGTGGTGAAGGGCATGGAGTACCCCTGTATATGTCCTCTGGACTCCTCTGATCAAGCCACCAGGATTTAATCATGAGGCTCCACCCAAATGACATTTTGGAATCCCAATCATATTCCATAGGTTCCCCTTACAAATCCCATAGTCAGATTACATTTCTGCCCCCTTAATAGATCCCAGTGGAGAATAAACTCCAGCATGGCTTCGAGGAAGACTAATTATATTAAAATAAAGCCAACAACGGGCTATTGGGTTAGAACTGGGGTTGGTGCCTGAGAGATGAGGCCGTTGTAGAAGAGAAGATACAGCTTTTGTCTGCAGATACCAAAGCATTCCTGAGTTAGCTGCAGAGCCAGACTGGAGTAATTACTCCAGGGAGCTGTGGGTCTTACCAGGCTGCCTCAGGAGAGTGTGTAGCACCCTTGTACCGCCTGATGCCTTAATACGTGTTCTCCTATGCTTACCTATGTGGTCAGCACTGTTGACCTTTTGAGCCAGACAGTTCTTAGTTACAGAGGTCTGCATTCCGCATTGCAGAATATCCTCTGCATCCCCAGCCTCCACGCACGAGGAATAGTACCATCCTTCTGGTCACAATCATCAGTATTGCCTCCCAAATTGCCAAAAGCCCTCTGGAGGACAGAATTGCCAGGTTGAAGACCACTGAGCTCATCAACCATGTAACCCATAAAGGTCACCCAACCCCCCTAAGCCTGAGTCCTTGCTCAGAAAGCAAGATGGAACTAGACTTGAGGTGCTGTCCCAACGGCCCTGGTTGCGGAGCAGAGTTCAGGGGCTTCCTGCCATCTGCCCTACCTTGTGCTGTGTATGAAGACACACTGGAAGGCATGCTGCTCCTGCTCTCTGTGGCTAGGAAAACGTAGTCTGTCTGTGTCAAGTAGCAAGTGAGCACTCTGGGTGTGGTCTGGTAGCACTGCGGGCCCCGATCCTGCAGTCTGCTTGTGCTGTTCCCGGAGATGTGCAAAGGACAACGTTCCTCCTGAAATCGGAGCCTCGGAATAGCCTGGGGCATCCATGAGCACAAATCCAAGTTCCCAAGACTTTTCAAGGTCTGCTATGGATGCAGCTCTCCTGGATTTCGGTTGTGCAGCTCCAGACAGGAAGCCATGCTGCTACCTCCTGAGTGGGAGCCCACGTTACCCAGGGCATGTGTGGAAATGCCCCCCTGGGGAGGTGGAGAGCAGAAGAGGCCTCGATGAAAAGCGAAAGGGTATTCCACAGGCAAGGTCTCTGCTCTCTCAGTGTCACATGAGGTTAGAACAGTTGACTTCTTTGAGCCCTACGTCCTTGGTGAATCTCAGGAACCCATTCAGCTAAAATGTTTCCCCTGAGCTTTGGAAAGACACTCTGGCATTAGACTATTATGCTATTGCTAGGCAAAGACTCAGTTCTCTTAGGAGGCGGGAGTTCACCTTAGTGTTGGCCTCTCTGGCCCCGTGACCCAGTGGAGACCTGGCCTTGCAGTATCAGATCTCTGACAAGGTATCTTTTCGCCCATGAATCCCCTTATTGAGCTCTCATGTTCCTCCCTCAAGATCTGCATCGTTATTCTCCCAATAGGAAAACTCAGGTCTACAGAAGTTCCATCACTTTCTTGCAGTGGACCCCAAACCCAGGGTTTCTCAGCATGTGGCTTCTCCTGAGCAAGCTCCAGAGCCAGCTTGAAGCCTACTCTCTTCCCAGTGAGCTGCCTCTGCCCTGGGCTGAAGGTATGACAGAAACCACGGGATAGGACAGAGCTATACCTGCAGTGGCCCCAGGAAGAAGCCGCGTGTGGACAAGCCCTTAGTAGCTTCCCGATGCCAGGACCCTAGCACAGCTGGCAAAAGTTCTGGGGGCTCTAACGGTGAATGTCACTTCTCAAGCTCCCGGCGTAGGTCTGACTTCCCTCCAACAGAGCTGCCCCAGGCTGCCTGGTGCTGCCTCAGTAGCACAGCCCTGGCTAACAGGAACATCATCTGTTCACCAGCCTCTTCCACTCCACCTTCTCCATCTCTCAAGAGTCAGCGTTCGCCCAGTAGCCCGTTTCTCAGAGTTCTTAGGCAAAATGAGCAAAGACATTACAAGACTAATATGTGAGAAGGCCCCGCGCTCGGCTTGAGAAGACATGAATTCAGATTCCAGTCCTCTCCCCCACCCCCTAGTTTGGTAACATATGTTAAAATACCACCCATTCCCCGTAAATTTGCACAATTATGATGCAACAATTAAAACTTCTAAATGCAAATAACACCACTTCCACCTCCAAGATTATTAGACTACAAAATAAAAATCAATTCAACGCGTACGTATGCTAATGCCCAGCACACAGAACGAGCCGGGGATCCTTTCTCTAGCACCAGGAACGCAAACGTGGCCCCTGCAGACCCAGTGGTGTGTAAGTCAGGCCTGCACTGAACTGGGCTGACCAGACTCACTGAGAAGGATGCGTCAGGGGAGCTGCAGAGGAGTGGCACGACTGTGGCTAGGCCTGTGGCTGGTGGAGGAGGGAGTCATGCCGCCCTAAGTCGCCTGTTTGCCTCCCGGAGCTCAGGATGGGCACCCCCATCGAGGAGTTGCCGGCCTGAATCCCCTAGGCCATGTTTACCATTTTAGAAGTTCCCATGCTGGCAGGGAAGATTCGTAACTTGGTGCTTAACTCAGTGGGACTGGGGAGAATTCCATTTCGCTCTCGGGAACCCACTTCCAACACATCCGTCCATGAATTTTTTAAATCGATCGACTCCTTAAGTGAGTGCATCTGGCATGCAACTCCTGGTGCTGACCTCCCACAGCTTGAATATTCTTTTGTAGATAATCTAGGGGGGGACGTGCCCTGCCATCTGACAATGAGGAGCAGTGTGGAGCTGGGGAGCTGGGTGTTGCTGGAGCATTTACCCCAACTGCTTAGGGAAACTAAAGCCTACTGCTGACAAACTCTGCTGTTATTTAATTTGTTTAAGCAAACCACACTGAGGATTCCCTCGGGGCGTGTGCTGGGTGCTGCTGGGCAGAAAGGACTGTAAACACAACTTCCGAGATTCTGGAGGGAACCCACGTGAGCCAGAGCAGCAACTTTAAAAATAGAAGCGGGTGTGAAACTGGACTGGCAGAAGCCTGGCTGTCAGCTTGGTTCCCATTTACAATGCAGATCCAACGGGCTCAGAAGATGGGCTAGCCTTCAAGAGCCCGGCCCTAGGAAACCAACCCAGCCCAAGGGCTCCGCCGTCCACAGGAAAATTTTTCTTGAATGAACTAAAAGGACATGACAGAAGCCCCCACTTTTCCTCTACTCTGGGGGAGGTGTAGGTCACATAAATGCATTGTTTGGGTGCAGAAGTGTGTAGCCCAGCTTGCTACTGAAGCCAGCACTGCCTGACCACAAGATCAGTGTAAGGATGGCCGTCTCTCTATTTCAGGGGAGAATTCCTGCCACAGAAACTCTTAACCACCTGGGTTAGCCAGTACCAAATTCCATGCCTCAAATGAAGACATTGTTTCTGTTTTCATTTGTGTCCTTTGATAAAGATGTTGGATGATCAAGAGACAAACTTATGTGGACCACTTTCAGGGTTCGCCTGAGGCAGAGGAAGTCATTCATTCATTCAATCATTCTTTCAACAAATGAATGAAAGAGCATCAGAAGAACCACTCTACATAGCGGAGAAGGCAAAAGCACGGTCTCCCTGCCCTGGCAAAGTCTCTAACAAAGCCCAGAAAGAGGCCTAAAGTAGCTACATAGCTGGACGGTGAATAACCACGTTAGCGTGCGAGAGAGAAAAGCAGGCAGTGGTGTGCCAGCAAAGACCGCATACTCAATCCGCATGCAGACTTCAAGCTCAAGCCTGGCTGCTGCTAACTGACCTCCAGCCAGTCGTTTAACCTCTCTAAGCCTCAGTTGCCTCATCCATTTTTAAAAAGATAAGGAATATATCTTCCTTGCTAGGCTGTTTAAGGGCAGACTGAGATATCACGTGTGGAAACAGCGAGCACAAGGCTTGGCATGAGTTTCTTTTTCATCGCTCTGTCTTCCAATGATGATGCTGTTTGCATCATTGTTCTACGCTGGGGTGTAATGTGTAGCCAGAGAAAGGGCATTAGGGAGGAGTCACGTGGCTCATCCTCAAGCGATGTCTTTTTTAAAAAATATATTTAGTACAGGGCCTACAGGGTCTCGCAAGATAGATCGGACTCGTAGTGCTTCTCCTGTTTTCAGCATCCCAAGTGCTGCGATTACAGGTGTACACCACCGGGCCCAGTCTCAGCTGCAGGCTCAGCATGCTGGGGGCGGGGAGCTGGAGGGTTAGGGGAGCAGGTTCAAGCCCCTGGCCCCTGTGTCCACCTAAACTGGGCTTCAATCTGCTGATCTATCTGGCCGGCTCTTTAAAGAAGAGGTGCAAGGATCGCAGACTGAAAATAGATGGGGCCATTCTTGTTGGGCATGACTGCGTGGAAATCTCAGGGCCCTCAGAACCTGCACATAAAGACCCTCGCTATCATGTCTTACATGTGCCTCACTTCCCGTTTTATAATCGTCAAAGCATTTTGAAGGATTCTGCTAATGCTGTACATTATTATCTATTCAGGATCCCCCAGCACAGCTCGATGGCCTCATACACCAAGCCTGAGCTCGCCTAACCTGCTCGCTGGCCTGAAGGCCATTTCTACTGTAGGGCAGAGAAGAGGGAGGGGAGGGCTGGCAGGAAGACTCTCCCATGAGGCTGGAGTTTGGGGAGTAAATCTATTGATGGTTTTCCTGGAACATATTGGGGGCAAAAAAAAATAATAATAAAGAAGGCACAGGTGGATTATGCTTGCAACCGCAGGCTGGCAGAAGTGAGCACTTCACCCACACAAGGCGAGGGTTCCTGATGCTCATCTGCCTGGGCTCGGCTAGCTCACTCTCTTCCAAACTGGGCTGCAGTTCGCTCAAGCTCATTTTGGAAGGAAAGAGTTAGGGACACAGACACAGTGTCCCACTGGGATTGTTTTAATGGCATTTGCAAATCCTTCCGTCGTACTGCTGGAAAAAAAGAATAATAAATAATAGCTAATATTCACAGAGGCACAGCTAAGAGCTCAGTATTCTACAAGTGCCCCATGGGGTGGGCATAGTAGTCTCCTCTACCCATAGTTTTGCTTTCTATAGTTTCCCCAAGCAACTGCCCTCCAATTAAATGGAAAATTCCAGAAATAATGTTTAAAACTTGTACGTCCTTCGGAGTAGCGCGATAACAGTTCCACACCACGGCACTCTGTCTCACACGGGATGTGCGCCATGTTACCACCCAGTGTATCCACATTGTATATGTTACCTGCTAGACATTTAGCTGTCTTCTCTGTGGTTAGATATATGGTGGTCGGGACTACCTGCAATGTCAGGCTCCTGCTGGGCGTTTTGGACTGTATCCCCACTGATAAGTGGGATAGGTATATTATTATCCTCAAAACTGCTTGCCAAAGATTATGCTACTCATCAGGGTCAGCACTCCAACCCACACCATCTAAGTCCAGAACCCCGTGATGAGCTTGTGCCCTCCTGCCTCATCCCCAGTCATCGCCACCCCTGAGCTCCCCAAAGACAAATCCCACTTGCCTGTCCTTCATAGAGCCTAGTGTCATGCGAGATATTTAGGAGACACTTAACTAAAAGTTGTCAGCTGAAGAAAGGAAAGAAAAAGGAGATGGAGAAGTCCATCTGTGCATTTCGGTCTTAAATGAAATATGCAAAATGCATGAATATCACATGTAAAACATCATCTATCATTCTCATTAACTGCTGGTATTCGTGTCCCTGCGGCAGAAAAGAGCAGGTAGTGTAGTTTCCACTAGGGGTGGCCTCCACTTCTCCAGGACATTGGCTTTCCAGTTGTGTTTCCCATGGACTTGAACAGACAATGCAAGGCTTGTGTGGTGCTGGCCTCTCTATTATCAAGCAAAATCCTGCCCATCCACCAAGCCTTGCCTCCATGGAGGCTCGCCTGGCTTCTGGCCCTTATCAACCCTTCACTAGCAAAGACACCTGTAGGCAGGAAATGGTAATGCAACCGGCCACACTCGGGGTGAAAGGAAGCACAACGAGGAAAAGGGAAGAGGATGGGACCAGGGGAAGGCCAGGGAAGGCTTCAGAGAGGCGCAGGGGTCTGCACACAAGCTCAATGGCTGGGAAGGGTCCAGCAGGTAAACAAGGTATGGGAGAGAAGTTCCAGGGCGTAGCCTATGCAGATGCAGGGAAATCTGTGTTTGGGATATAAAGGAGGTGAGATATGAAGCAGATCGGGTGACCTTATTGCTTAAATAATGTACGCACCGCCTCTCAGATAGGTAGGAAGCAATGTCTGGTCTTGGGCGTGGCTCATGTGGAATATCCTCCGTGTCACACCTTGTGCCACGTATCTGACCTTCAAGATCCTTGAACTCCAGCCCTGGCAGCCTTCCTTTCCTTCCTGCGGGACAACAGGGTCTGTCTTGCCACACAGGACCTCTGCCCTTGCCGCTTCATCCACCGTGATTCTCCTTCCTTGGCCTCACTTCCCCTCATTTGGGGAGACAGGCTTTCATCGTCGGCGCTCAGCCCAGACACCGTACACCCCAAGGGTCCAACCTGGCCCGTCGCCCAGCCCCTCCTCCTGTCCTAGCGCTCCCTTTGTACTTCTCGCTGTTGGAGCCTATCTTGTTTGCATTTTCCTATTATCCATGTAAAATGTAAGTTCCTGAGCATCTCGGCCTTCTTGCCTGATTTACAGGCATTTGCAGAACCTAGAACACAGAGTCCCTGCACATAGTAGGCACTCAGATTTTGTGGAATTAGCAGGTGTGTGGATAGTGAATGGATGCGCAGGTGGAAGGATGGCCGGGTAGATGGATGGCTAGGCGGATGGATGCATGGATGGCGGAGCAACGGATGCAAAAAATAAAAGAATAAGTGACTGTGGGTGAACAAGGCTGCCTTGGGGAACACCTTGAGGATTCTGAGAGTGCAGAGCTTTGGGGGGAGTCAGCCACACAAGATGTCATACTTATTCAGATTGCATGCTATCGCCAATTCAGAGCATTATAACACTCATTCTCATCAGACAATGTAGTGTGTGTTTAACTTTTGCTTGGTTTGGCTTCTGACATTTTCTTGTGCCTGAACTTTATCTCACCAATCAAATCATCAGCCACCTAGCCCTAATCAACATTTACAGAGAATCCGACATCTATTATTTTTGCCAGGTTCTTACAACAAGTTTCCTCTCTTCAGCTTCCCAAGGGTCAGATGGGACATGTGATAAGTTCTCCGTAGGTGGCAGCTGATGGGTTCAATGTCTAAAGTGGTCTCTTTCGAAGGGTAAGAAGAAAGCAAGTAACCTACTTCTAACATTTCAGCGGCCTGTGCTGTTAGCTCCACTGTCTGCATGTAACAGCAAACTGGATCACGGAGGCTAAACAGCCGCTCAAAGTCCTGTAGCAGGAACCAGGACACAGCCTGAGGCTTAGGACTCCTTGTGGTGTTTCCTGCTGCCCAGGAATTAGTTGTCCATCTCTGGCCTTTGCAGTCCCTGGAAAATAGACCCCACAGTCCCAGGTAAGGCTCAGTGGGAAAATCGAAGTAGCCTGCCTATTAATGGCACAAGCCCCACCTCCTCTTTTCACAAGGAGGCCACCAGGGTCACCTTGTCAGATCTGTAGAAAATTTTTCCAGGTCTTCTGACTATTGAACTGGGGGCCTAGTAGACAAAGTATAGAGAAGACAGTTGATTTTGAGTCAGCAGTCTTTTTCTGTGTCCTTTTGTGTCTCCATTTAATTCTGGTACCCACTGATACGTGATTCTAGTGTTGTTCCCTAATATCCCCACTCTAAAGGACCTCAGGGTGCTTCTGTTCCAGGAAGAGGCCTTTGCTTACTGCAAACCAACCCGCACACCCCATTTGGAATGCACCTCAGCACCCCTCCTCTAGGCACAGGCCCCAGTCCTTGTGTCTCGGCCTGATTCGTACCAGCACACAGAGACAACGCTTCATCCTGGGCCCCAGCTCTGTGCCTCAGTTGGCCTATATGCAAAAATGGAGCAGTCTCTTCATGCAGCCTCCACAAGGGAGTACTGGGAACTAATTACTGCAGGCAAATCACTTTAATTATCATCATTATCAACAGGACTTTATGATCCCCTGTCAGAAAGATGATCATTAAGTTCTGCGGCACTCCACACCCCCCAGCCCAAGGCAGAAAGTTAATTCTGGAAGGATCTGTTGGGATTAGCTGAGCTCCATCACAGAGCTTCTGCACAGACAGACTCCACTGAGGGAGATGGTAAGGAAATGTCTCTTCTGCCCACAGCGAGACACAGTCCCCTTTGTGGCTAGTTCCCCAAGACCCAAGTGACAGTATACGTCCCCTGAAAACTTGTTTACTGGCTTAGAGATCTATGCTTGCTTACTTTTATTTTACTTATTAAAAAAATATTTTATTGACCTAATTATACACCTATAGGGAGTGCTGTAAGGTTTTGGCACACATTTATGCATTGTGTAATGGTCCACTCAAAATTCTTAATTTAAGGCCAGGGACATAGCTCAGTGGGCTAAGCACCTGCCTGCTAAGTGCAAGAACCCGGGTTCAATCCCCAGTACTGCATGCTGCGCTGGCCCCAGAACAGGGTGTGGTGGTCCTGGAAGCCGAGGCAGAAAGATCATTGGGAGTTTGAGGCCATCCTGGGCTACAAAGTGAGCTCAAGACCAGTGTGAGCTGTATAGCAAGACCCTGTCTCAAAAAAAAGAGAAAAAAAAGATGAAAATTAAAATAAAAATAAAAAGGCAATATATAGAACTTTAAAAAGCTCAAAGGAAAATAATAAAAAACCCAATCAAGCCAGGTAGCCAGGTGTGGTGGTGCCGCCTATAATCACAGCACTCAGGAGGCCAAGGCAGGAGGATCGGTGTGAGTTTGAGACCACCCTGGGCTAAAAAAGTGAGCACAAGGCCAGCCTGAACTGCATAGTGAGACCCTGTCTCAAAAAGGCAAAACAAACAAATTTTTAAAAAAATCAAAAATGAGCAAGTAACCCAAATAAGCAATTCTCAAAAGAAGACATACAAAAATGCAACAAGTTTATAAAAAAAAAAAAAAAATGTTCATTATCACCGATCACCAGGGAACACAAACCAATGCCGCGATGAGACATCTCACCCTAGTTATAAGAGTTGTAAAAAGAAAAGATAAAAAGTGACCAATGGTAATCAGGTTGTGGAGATAGACAGACTCTAACGCTCTTGGTGGAATCTAAATTAGTAGAATCACTGTGGAAAATAGTATGGAGGTTCCTCAAGGCATAAAAATGCAGCTACCATAGGAGTCAGCAATCTCTCTACCAGTTACTTATTCAAAGAAAATGAAATCCACATATCAAAGAGATACCTGCACAACTGTATTTATTACACACAACACCATTCACAATAGCTGAGAGGTGACATCAAGCAAGTTTAACATCAATGGATAAACAAGATAGAGCATGTACGAACAATGGAATAGTATTCAGCCATAAAAAGAATGAGATCCCATCATGCATAGCAACATCGAGGGAGCTGGAGATTATTGTGTTAAGTGAAATATGCCAGACACAAAAAGATCAGTCTCACATGATTTCACCTTTGTGTGAAACCCCGAAAAAAAAAATCAGTATAGAGCCAGTGAGCCAAATGGCGGTTACCAGAGGCCAGAGACGAGCCGGGGTGGACTACAGTGAGACATTGCTGAGAGGCTGCAAAGTCATAGCCCGGCAGGAGGAATCAACAGTGGTTTTCTAACACCCACAGGCTGCCTACAGTCAGTGGCATTGTATGCTATAATACAGAGTACACGGAAAGGCATTTTCAACATTCTCTTCACAAGGAAATGATAAATGGCTGAAGTGATGGGTAAATTAAGTATCTTTTTTACAAAAAATCTTTTTCCTTCTTTGTTCGTTTGTTTGGCGCAGGGTCTTGCTGCGCGGCTCAGACTCGTAGTGACCCTCCTGTCCCAGCCTTCCCAGCGCTGGGATGACCAGGGGCACCGCTGTGCCCAGGTTCCTCGTATGTGCTTGATGATAAGCCCTCGGTGGACAAACATGTTCCTCCATCCTCTACGCTATTTCTTTAAGATTAAAGTGTCAAAATGAATTACATGAGAAAGTGCTGAAGGAGCTAGATGATTAACACCGAGACCAAAAGAAGTTTATGGACTCCAAGTGGCATCCTGCTTCCAAAGGGTGTCAGGAGCCAGAGCTGCCCCACCAGTGCTGGGGAGGCTGGGGTGGGGGAGTCCCAAGCCTCAGGTCAGCCTGGGCCACACTGGAAGATGCTTCCCGAGGAAGTCTGGCCGGGAGCCTGGACTGTGTGGCGTTTCCTCCACGGGATTCCCCCACCTCCAACTCTGCCTTGGGCTTTTGTTTCCTGCCTGGGTATAGGAAAGGAGGGTGTGGCCCTTGCCTATCTTTTTAATTATCTGTTTTGTTATTACTTCTTAAAGAGAATAAAAATAGTAAAAAAAAAAAAAAAAAAAAAAAAAAAAAAAAAAAAAAAAAAAAAAAAAAAAAAAAAAAA
>PVJA010001943.1:0-67906 GCA_004027025.1 Myocastor coypus | reverse complement strand
ATTAATTGTTTACAGGACCAGATATAAGCATGCAAAATTAGTCAAAAAAGTTGTAAGAAATTAAAAAGGAGAAGAAAGAAAAGGCATGCATTACTTATGTTTTTAACAGAATGAAAAAGAAAGAAGACAGGGCCACTTCTGGGGAGGAGCAAAGTGAAAGAAAGCAAAATGGCACAGGACTCCAGCCCTGCCCCTCTCCTGCTTTTTTCTTCCTGGTGTAGGAATAAGTGTTCTAATTCTGCAGCGCTGTCGTTAACTGTAATGGGTTTGGCAGGCTCATATTACAGCACCGAGGCTGTCAGGAATGGGTGATGTGATGTCTGCTATGAGCTGCTGCAGCTCTCAGCCAGCAGATCTCCAGGAAGCGAGGAGACAAGAGGAGAGGAAAAGGAGTGAGGAGAGAAGGTAGAGCGGGGGGAGCCAGAGAGAGAGAATTACAGGGAGACAGAGATAGGGACCGAGAGGGACAGAAAGACCGAGAGACACAAAAAGACAGCAAGAGAGACAGAGACAGAGAGAATTACAGAGCTAGAGAGAGACAGATAGCAAGACAGTGACAGAGAGACAGAAAGATAGCGAGGGAGACAGTGACAGACAGAGAGAATTACAGAGATAGAGACAGAAAGAGAACTACAGAGAGAGAGAGAGAGCAACAGAAAGAGACAGTGAGAGAGACCAAGACAGAGAGACTGAATTACAGAGAGGCAGACAGAGACAGAGACAGAAAGAGACACAGAGAGAAAGACAGCGAGAGAGACAGAAAGAGAGATAGACAGAGAGACAGAAGGAAACAGAGAGACAGCAAGAGAGATAGAGAGAGAAAGACAGAGAGACAGAGAGAGATAGACAGAGGCAGAGAGAGACAGAAAGATTCCAGTTAGGCTCCCAAGAGATGATTTTTCTAGCTCGTTTATGGCTTTACAGGTGACAATAGATTCCATTCCAGGAGGTTTAGCAATAGCCACGGGCGAGAGGACATTGTGAGTTCAGGCCAGCCTGGACCACAGCGGAAGATGTTTCCAGAGGAAGTCGGCCAGGGCTCCAGACTGCACGACGTTTCCTCCACGAGCTTCACGTACTTCCAAACCTTGCCTCGGCTTTTCTTGTCTGCCTGGGTATAGCGGAGGAGGGTGCGGCCCTTGCTGATCTTATTTATTATTACTGCTTCTTAAACAGAATAAAAAATATTTTTAAACAATTAGCAATGATTCAGAATTTCTCCAGACAAAGTAATATGGATTCAACAGTGATTGCATAAAGTTTTCCTCAAATTAGTCATTGAGATGACCAGATATAAGCATGAGAAACTGGTCAAAAACGCTACTGACCAAACAAAAAGGTGAACTCATTCACCTGCAAGTCTCCTCCCAGTGGCCAAGCTTGGGCACTGCTGACGGATTCTGTAAAGTGAAGCTGCGATGAGAATCGCAACTCACTTGATGATGGACCCAGGGCAGGAAAGAGGTGGTTCTGTTGTTGTTGTTTTTCATTTGTGTATTTGGTACAGGGTCTCACTATGCAACCTGGGCTCATGGTGATTCTCCTGTTTTCTGCCTCCCCAGCGCTAGGATTACAGGCATGTGCCCCCACACCTAGATTCTGTCTCTGGCTCAGCACACCCTGGGATCAGCACCCACAGGCATGTGGGACTGGGGATCAAACCCTGGTCCCTGCACGTGTCAAAGCAGGCACTTGGTTAGCTGAGCTATTTCATGGGCCAAAGAGGTGTTTCTTTACCAATGTAGCAAATTAGGCACAAAGATGACTGTGAAAAAAAAGTGGTGAGGTTGCCCCTACTGGAGTCCTTGGCTATAATCACCTCTCCACCTTTCAGTGAGGCTTTGGGAGTGGGGAGCAATTAACATCCCACCACCACCACCCCAAGGCAGTGAGCTCTGTTTGATTCTACAGGCTGAGGTCGGCTCTGTGAGGAGCTCAGTTCTGAAACCACTGTGGAAGCCTTTTGGCTGACCTGCAGCTTCATTAAAGGGAGACTGAAGAAAATTATACTATTGCTGTCTTACTAGAAACCAGAGGAAAAGGACTTTCCTAAATAAAAATAACTATATAAAAGTAAACAATAGTGACCCAGCGATTTTCAGAACACGGTTTCCTCTACAGCCAAGTCCAGGAGCCACCAGGAAGCTGAGATGGAGCATTTCAAACACCTCTAATAGAAAAGATGCACAGCCACGCACTGTGTCGGGGCTGCTGGAGCCAGCCCAGAGACGGCACGGCCAGCTTTGCTTTAGATCCTCTTCCTGGCCCTCAGGAGGACACAGCCACTGTTGGAGCCTTGACAGCACGCTTTACTTTGCCACCTCAGGAGCCTTCAAGTGTCCACATCCAAGCACTGTCCAGGGCACAAGAGTAGGGCAAGATACACAGACTCTGCTCTAAGGGCCGAGCAACAGTGTGACTCTTACGCACAAAAAAACTTGAAAACAGTTTTGACAAAGGTCTTCTGTTATCAGCCATAGACAGTTGCTCATGGTCAGAGTCCCCATTTCGCAGATGGAGAAATCGATGCCTAATCAGTAAGCAGAATTTCCAGAAGCATAGACTCCAGTCAGTCCTTGGTGACCAGCAAGGGCTCCTCCATTTTCACTCTGTAGCTACAGACACCTGGAAGGTTCCAGAGACTTCTGAGTCTGGATCTCTGACCTCTGAGGAGTGCCTTCTGCCCCATTTCTAGAAGGCCATGATGAGCTCTTTGCTGAGGCCTCTTGTTGTTTCACCTGTATGCTGCTTGTTCCCCTGGAGTCTTCAACTATAGTCAAGACCTCTTTCCTTTGCAAGAGCTGATGTACCAACGTAACTGACACCTAGGTGGTTTTTAAAAAGGGATCCAGGCAAAGAGAAAAAGACTCTTGGCCTGAGGCCAGTCTAAGACAGAAACCTTCCAGAGTGCTGAAGCAGAGCCCTGAACATAACCGTGTCTGTGCAGCTCCGAAAGTGACTGCCCTGGGCATCCGGGTATTGCAGTCAGCTTGTACATGAAGTCACAAGCCAGGCTTGCAGGACCTGCATTCAAGGACCTTGTGTGCACACGCAGGTCCACATGGGCTCTTGGCATTGGAAAGCTACCAATTCATGGGGTGCATGGCAGTTGGTCAGGTGGTGAGGTCTCTGGTCACTGGTTTAGAGAGCTGACAGTGGGGGCTGAGACAGAGAAGGAGATTGGTATCTGAGATAGACATAGAAGATCCTCAAAACCAGGTGTGGCTCTTCTGAGCTCCCAAGATCCACTGAAATGGGGCCGTGAAGGGTGGCGAATCTCTAGGCCTCGAAAGGTGTTGCTCTGCCGTCAAACAGGGACCACAGAGCACACTCCACATCGCCACTTGTGTGTAGGACAAACCCTTCGCCTCCGTCCAAGGCGAGGCAGGACTGACTCAGCACACCGCAGCCGTGTTCTTCCACCTATAGCTAGTAACAGGAGGTGGTAGGAAGAAAGCCGCGTGACAGGACTGACATTTACCTAGATGGCGGGCCCCACTGCTGTCTACCCTCGACCAGAATGGCCCATGTGACGTCTTTCCTAGAGACACTGAGTTATGTGTCATTTTGACCCCAGAGTATGTACATGAGCACATTAGATGGGGAGAAGTTAGCATTTTATGCATTCTGAACTAAATCTCTGGAAATTCAAATGGCATGCATAACCTTCCCTTAATGGGAGCTCTGAAATATCACTGGGCTTCTACAGAACCCCACCTTTCCTCGCCCCCCCTAGAGAAGGATGGATGGGAAACTTTGCCATAGATGAGGGAATCCAGACTTATAGGAAAGAGAAACACAGGAAAATAGAGGGAGGGGAAAGGCCGGAGAACCCGCATGTGGCTGAAAAATGAGGGGCTGGAACCATCGGAGTGGAGTGAGAGGGAATGAAGAGGAGAGCAGGCGTGAGCATGTTGCCCCTGCCCCTGAGTGTCAGGAGCCTCAGGAACAGTGTGTCCGCCTTCGGAGGGTTCCGTCCATTGTCCTTGTTTCTCAAGAAAACACTGAGGCCTGAACACTTTGGAATTCACCTGGAATCAAAGGAAAGAACTGGTTCCAAACCTGTGCGGGCCCCTCCCCCCTTGCACACCTCCTGCCTCACCTTTGACCCCTTCATGGGGCCACATTACACTTCAGCAGTAATGCACCGTTATCCTCAGGGATTCGGTGTGTGTGCGTGTGTGCATGCCACATCGCCCCAGGGAGCCTAGGCTCCCCCAGAGGAAGACCTTTATTTATTTGATTCATGCATAACACCTCCTCCCCTCAGGCTTGGTCCTCTTGCCTCCTCTGTCCTCCCTGGTCCCTGTTAAAAACTGAACAAATGATGAGAAGTGAGCAGAGTTGATCTGCTCAGCCCCTAGCACAAGTGCAGACCTTTAATTCTCGGATTGAAGATGACACCACAGCCACAAGGCTGGCCGTGGAGTTGTCACCTTATAGAATGCAAACGTTGCAAGACATTCTAGAAGTCGTCCACTCTAACTGCTTTACTTGGCTCAGGGAGTAGAGTTGTTTAAGATTACTCAGCTGATGAGTACCAAAGCCAGGATCAGCTCCCAGGCCTAGCACAGCATTCAGTGGTATATGCCAGGCAATGATAGCAGTGTGTCTGGAATGAGGGCAGCACTCTGGACACTGCCCCTCTCCACCTACTCTGTCCTGTTCTCAAACTTGAACCCCGAGATCCCTGAGCAGGAGTGGCTTCTGGCAGCCTCTGTCCAGCGGATCTCCACATCTCCACATCTCTCAGCTGTCACCAAAGGGAAATGAAGAAACGGAAAAGAAAATCCAGGCTCCAGGGTGGACTGGACGGCCTACTGCAAAGGGATGGCTCCGCACTCAGTGGGGCTCCACCTTGGCTCCCATTTGACCATTAGCTATGTGGAACATGACGGCTTGATAAAAGAAAGCTTAGCCCAACTCTGTACTCTCAGTTGCTCTGCTGAAGATCTTCATAGAAAAGGACTCCACACAGTCATATGATAGAAGCTCATGTTGGCAATGTTGTAAACCAAAAACAAAAAGTCTGTCAAAAGCATTCTAGAGGAGGGCAGCAAGTAGTCCATCTCTGTTCACAGTGTGTGCTCTAACTCCCACTGTTGTGCCCAGATTCCTGTCAATGGGAAGGCAAAAAAAAAGCAGGCTAAAGGAGCATAATTCAGAAACTGTTCAGCCCTGCTGTATGCATCCCATTTGCCATGGTTTGATTATATAGCTGCAAGGGAGGCTGGGAAATGCAGTGTTAATTCTAGGCAGCCATGCTGGCTACTGTTATGTGGGTGTCCTTTAGTAGTAACTAAAAAGAATAAAATACATATGAAAGAACAGCTGGTAATGTTGTCTCATTATATCCCAGACTTGAAGTCCTAAATTCAAGTCATCCTTCTGCCTGAGATTTCTCAGTAGCTGGGACTACAGGCTCAGTGGAAACTATTTCTAACGAACATTACACATCTACTTCGGTAACCCAGCCCAATGCAAATCCCCAGCCATGTGGGCCTGCTCCAAAATGTAGCACCCATAAGGATAGCTATGCTAGGAAATGCTAGTAAGCCAAGGTGAACAAATAGGCGACACCGACCTCCTTCAGATATGGGAAATTCAGAAACAGAGGTCAGAAAATGAGATTGAAAGTAGGAAGAAACTTACTAGCAAGGCTCCTGCCCTAAGAAATTTTGTAAGAATGATGATAAAACCAAGGTGAAATGGTGTAGATCCTAAATCTACTGTGAGTCCCGAGGCTGAGTGGAGGTCCTACTGGTCAACTTCGTAAGATTTGCACTGAAACTGCATGGTTATTACATTTGCTCAAGATGAGCAAGCATAAATAGCAACTACATCCCAAATAATAATAGTGTTAACTCTATTGGCTGCTTCATGAGTTAGATATGCACGGCCTTCTAAATTCTCTTCCAATATAGAGCTCTCGATGTCCTGGCATTGGACTGTCTGTTACTAACCATGCACCACAAGAGAAAAGAGCAGGGAATGAAACTGGGGGTCTCCTGCTCCTCTTTAACATGGCTGGAGTAAGAATGGAATAGACCCTGAATGCTAATGTTCTATTCTTTTCTATTTTGTTCTGTTCTGTTCTGGTTCTGGTTCCATCTTGTCCTGTCCTGTCTTTTCCTATCCCAGGCTGGAATTTTGTTGTTTTGGGCTTTTGTATGACCAACTATAGAAAGCAAGTCACCATCATACATACACCACAGGCTTCATGATATCTGATGAGAAAAGAATTCAGGAAACTCTCCTGAGAAGCTACCCCATCATGACTCCCTGTGAGGAGGTCCAGCAATAGAGTGCCAGGATAGAGCACACACATAGCACACCCTCATGACTATCTTTCTTCCTCTAGACCTTCGATGGCCCTATGTCTCTATCAACCCCATTTTTGTTCTAAAACTAGTCATGATAGCCCAACAGATCCTTCAGAAGGAAAGATGTGTTGAAAGAAATGGGCATGCCCATCCTGTGCTACTTCCGTGATGCATATAGCATCACAGAATTCTTAGTGGAACTGGTCACCAGCTTCTTACTTCCATTTATGTTGAAAAGTATCTGTCTTAGAAGGTATAACTGGACAACAGCACAAAGCCCCCTTTAACCACCCTACATTAATTGTAATTTCTAAAATGTTTTTAGCATTTTCTAGACTGAAAACAAGCCTAGCAATAGGTACTATCATTCCCATTCTATTTATAAGAAAATTGAGACTTAGATTGACAGAAGCAATTTGTCCAAGGTTACACAGCCAATAATTTAATGATTTACAGAGTTCAGACTGGGATGATGACGGTTTGATCGGAAGTGCTAGACTAAGTCTTGCACACCCCAATAGCCTCCCAGCTCTTCCAAGCTTGACTACAGATCTCCCATGTCCTGCTCTGTGACAGGGCTTCTCCATGGTCTTAGCTTTGTATTTAATTCTTCCAACATCTGCACAAGCTCAAGGAGAAAGGAACTGACTTGCAGGTGCTTTTTTGGATCTCCTTATCATCAACCCCAGAGGGAACATGAAGGAGGTTTTCAAAAATGAACAGGGTGGGGCTGGGGAGATAGCTCCGAGGCACAAGTGCCTGCTGGGCAAGTGCAAGGCCGTGAGTTTGAACCCTGGTCCCACCAAAAAAAAAAAAAAAAAATGAAGAGGGTGTTTTTTGATGACTCCCTAAAAGGGCACCTGAGTACCGACACAGAGCTGCCTGAAGTGAGGACAATGCAGAGCTGGGCATACACGACCTTGCTCTCAGTGAGAGCTTTCTCCTCGACTTTTCCTGTTACAAGTCTACTGGAAACATAGTTGGTGTTCTAGGTTTCTAACCAGGGAAGCAGCGAACTATAAACAGGAGTCATGAGTTGGAAACCTCTCAAAACTCCTACCTGGAGATATATCAGTGACTCTCAGGCAGAGCAGGGAAGAATAGAAAACCTCAAGATTGCCAGAATCACATCCAGCACATCTCAAGTACTCAATAGATACTTATGGAGGAATGGTTGGGGAATAAGAGCAGAAAGATAATGGGGCTAAGAGGAGAGGTGTGCTGGATAAAAAGCAGCCACACAAGAAATCTTAAAGCTCCTTCTAAGGAGAGAGTCCTGAGGTCGGAATGGATTTGGCATCGGGATACTGAAGTTGATGCACCAAGCCCGAACGTTTACATTTGCTAAGCTGGTATGTTGTCAGCTATTTCTCTATCTTGGCCATTCTCTGAAAATAACTCCTCCTGTCTTGCTTGTGTTAGCTTTCAGTCACTGGGACAAAGCACCCAAGATAAAGTTGCTTATTTCGCCTCATGGCTGTAGAGGTTTCTGCTCATGGGTCCTTGGCTTCATAACTTTGAAAGCCCGTGGTGAAAAAGCACATGATAATGCGAGTCCATGCCCATGATGGCTGCCTATCTCATGGAGACTTGGAAATGATCAGAGCCAAAGGAAGGGAGGAAGAGTCAACACCTTAGTCAAGGTCACAACCCCATGACCTACCTGACTTCCCCTAGACCCTACCTCCCAAAGGTTCCATCACCAGTAGCTCCACCCTGGGACCCAAGTCTTTAGCTTATGATCTCTGGGGACAGTTCCAGACCCAAGCAACAGTATCATTCCAAATGTATTTTTGTACCATAAGGAGAACTGCATCGATGATTCTCCACATTAAGAGAGACTATATCGGTAACTGTATGGTTTTTCTTTATTATCTAAAAAGTTATATAAAATGTTAGGTATATTTAAGTCTAACACTTTTCCTCTCCACTAATACATTTGAGAACACAGCTAATGAGCTTCTCCCTCTAGAAAATTCTCTTTATAAGTAGGCCACCTTCCTGGCCAGCTCCACAATATGTATTGCCTAGCAACAAATGGTCTCTAAAGATTTTCTCTAATCACTAGCCCGCATCAGAAAAAAAAAAAAAAAAAAACTAGCTTATACTCAGAATACATACATTACTCAATAAATTATATATGTGTGCAGTAGTTCTATGTATGATATGCATTAACACAACTGCAAAAAAAAAGATATTATAGAATTAAAACATAGAACAGTTTCTTCTTACACCCCCAAAAATGAAATCTTGGACTGCCCATGTAGGCCACAGGTTAACATACATATCAGTATACCAGGGGGAATATAATTTTTAAAAAGCATTTTAAATACTTTTGGTTTCTATTTGCCAAATCAGCAAACATCTTCTAGTAGATCCTATTCCACTTTTGTAAGGGTTAAAAAAATAACATGCCACACTTCATATCGGTCAAAGCCTTTTCTGCTACAGAAGCAGTTTTGAGGGAAAAAATTGTCATCTAGCCACATAGTTATGCAAATAAGATAGTTATTTCTGACACTGGTAAATAATAGTTCCGTGCGCACCGGCACTGTTTTCTACCTTCTCACGCAAGGTCTCAAGTCATAATTTAGATGTTTGTGATTAGCATTTGGGGCTATGGCAAGTAATTTGTATAGTTTCTCCCATCTATCTTCTACAATGGAAAAGTGATTAGCAACTTTAGCGGAGAGAGGGGAGGGAAACGTGACCCACAAATTGCTTCTTTGATCAAGGCAAATCAAGATATGTGATGAGATGATTGGCTGACGTGTGTATCCCAGCAACTCCCCGGGTTGTCCCATATTCAGGTTGGAATTTATGAGGATTACCTTTGTCAGGAATTCATTTGACTTCTCTTCAAGTAGTTTGAAACTACCCCTCAAAACAGCATTACTATAAATTGTTTGGTGCAGAACAAAAATAGACTGAAAAATATACACGTGACACTGGTAATACACCATAGTATATTATAAAAATCTTTAGAAGACTGTAAGACAACATTTCCAACCCTCTCTAAAAATAGATAATTGAGAAAGATTCCGTTATGCTAATGTTCTTAATTACCCAGGCAACTTAACAGAAAGTCAGTTACTGGCCAGTACTTTGAGAATTCTAATAACCAAATCCAGGAGCTCAATGACATAGTGCCACAGTAGGAAAGTTGGTGCCTTCCTACGTGCTGGTACTAAATGCTGCTAATTAGTGAATCAGTCATTATGCAAATTAGCACCTCCTGATTGGTAACAGCTTGTATCTTTTCCCCACCACCTTTGCAAATGAGACTAGTTGAATGGTGGGTGGTCACTTAGTGCAGAATAAGACGAAGATAGAGTTTTAGAGACAATTCCCTTTTGACATCACGGGTCTAGCATCTCACTCAAAGATGAGGAAGCTGTGTTCTTTCTAGAGTTGGGATCCTTTAGTGGGATGACTTCGTCAGATAATGTGAAGGTTAAGCTCAGTTCCAGACCTTCAAACTTATAATAGATTTTTTTCCCTGATTTTAATTTTGATTTCAGTCTATAAACTTTGGTGTTTTCCATGCAAAAACTCATGGTATCATATTATGACAATGGGAAGCAAAGGATGAGGTCATAAAAAAATGTCACCAGACCAACGATGCAAAAGACCTATACTTTGAGGGGAGCCTAAACTTGCAGGCTTCTCATTCATCCTCTAGGTCTCTAGGCCTTTCTGAAGAGAAAATTCTTGTCTCTAGTATCTTCAGGAAAAGAACTGGGCATGACTTGCATGAGCTTTTGAACACCCTTTCCACATTGCTTAGCAAATACCCAAGGTTTTTGTTTCTCCCCAGAGGTCTGAGCTGAGGCCAATGGTTTCCATCATAGCAAATTTATGTTATGAAATCTCTTCACTGCAGAATCATTGAGTCCCAACTTTTTCTTTTCTTTTTTTCCCCCTTTTCACTTCTCTTTGTAATCATCTCAAAGCCAAGTGCTCATTTCCACCAGAACTTTAAACATTGTGCCTTTATGTAGCACAGCTTTTAATTTTCCTCCCTTACAGAAGTGATTGTTTATGTTGTAAATGCCACATTAGTCTCCATGAAATGGAGATGGAATTGATTTTCATTTCAGAGATTTCACAGCTTGCCCCAGAACTTTATGCCTGATTGCCAATGCTCAGAAATGCATGGGCTTCTAAGAGGTTCACAATGATGTGTGTAACATGGCATGTAAAAATGTGAGAACTGGAGCCACATTTGCAGCAAGGCGCACGCACCCCCAGTCTCTGTGGATGTGGCCTGCCAGGTAGTCAAGGATGCCAGCACCCTGGGCTCAGGTGATGGCGCCTTCAAGAATGGACTTAGGCCTAAGTTGGCTCACCCAAATGCCACCATACCCCCGCCAGGAAGTCTGCAAGGCTGAACCCACTGGCCTCCTCTTTCCCTGACCACCTGCTCAGGACTGCTTAAGAATTCTAGAGGTAAGAGGAGGTGCAGCACATACTTAAGAAGCTTTTATCCTCTCTGGGAAAGGAAAACACAGACTGCCACCAGTGACTCTGGAAGCAACAAAGAGATAAATCTAAGCTGAATCCAGAGCACACACAGCTCAGGGCAACAGAGGAGCAAAGCTACCTTGGCACACTGAGAGAGGAGGCCGGACCAAGAGCAATGTCAGTTTGACTCAAAGAAAAGGTTGTGTTATTGCCTTGACTCACACCCTCCCCCACCCTGCCTTCAGAGCTGCCCCTGCCTCCACCCTGGGGAACCTGTTGCTTATAACTATTGAAGCCAAGAAGAGCAGATGGCTTCCCTCTCTTCCAGAGACATACAATATGCCACTGGCATTCCATGGGCTTGAATGGCAATATGACCATCCCGGTCCCAGTTGGCTGTTGGTCTGATTGTCCCCAAGTCTCCCATGCATCTGCCATGGTTGCCTTTGCAGCCCAGCCTTCCAGGAGCCCCTTCATTACAAGAGGGGGGCTAAGTAAGCCCCCTCCATCCCTGGGGATTTTGGCATACAGTTTACAGCCTGCCCAATACAATTAAGACACTCATTTTTCTTTTATTTATCATTGGTTACATTTGACAGACCACTTTGAAAGGTTTATATTTAAATAAGGGGTGGGCAGAACAATACCTCAGCTATATGCAGTTTACATGCCAGAGGTGGGGGCGGATTAGTCTGCTGGAAGACATCAGGGGAATCTCATTTTGAATGATTACCATCATTGTTAATTTGAACATTTCTACTTAATTATGTCTAGCTCCATCAAGTTATAAATATGTATATATTAATGTTAACAATATGAGCTTTATTGGCCAAATACATAATCGGTGATTAAAACAAAAATCTCCTGATGTGTCTAAAACTGCCATCCTAAATGAATGATAAGGTATAAAAGAGGCCCGGCTCCACTGCTAGGGAGTTGATGACACTGGAATATCAAGGAAGCAAATGGATATGATTGAGTCTTTCTGAGTAAGGCTGCAAAATTGGGTGCTGGGTTCTCTCTCTCTCTCTCTCTCTCTCTCTCTCTCTCTCTCTCTCTCTCTCTCTCTCCCCCTCTGTCTCACAAAGGATGGCAGATGGTAAGCACACAGGCAGCGTAAGGGTGAAGGAGGAGAAAAATGCATCTATACATCACAGAGAGGAGTCTGATGGAGCTGGCAGGAAGACATATTGGGACACTCTTGGAATACGGACCTTCTCTATTATAGGCCTTCTTCCTCCTCTCCATTTCTCTTTCTTTCTTTCTTTCTTTCTTTCTTTCTTTCTTTCTTTCCCTCCTTCTTTCTAAGAGCTTCTAATATGTTTCTGAGTGAGCAGGAGGCAAAGTGGAAGCTTTCTCAGTCCCAGCCCTTACTGTGCATCACAGGGTTGGGCCTACTGATTTTCTGCCTGTGAAGGCTGAAAATTAGAATCTCTTCATGAAACTCAGCTCTTTCCTTGCCCTGTTTCTTATATTTTAAAAAAAAATGATTATCTGCCCTTGAAGGCCTCATTGCTGAAGTGGGAACCGACTTCCCTACCTATTTGGACTCAGGGATGAAGAGGGGACTCACCTGCAGGCCTAAGCTTGTGGCTGGCGGAGACGGGCAAGGACCTTGAACCACAACAATTCCTCTTTCCCTCTGGTTACTTAATGCACTATCTTTGGGCCACAGACTTATTGACTTACCACTAATTTTCTTGTCAGGATAATTCTACCAATCAGGATTTAAAACAAACTAGGAGGTTACTAAAGTGCTGGAGATTAAAGCCTAATACTTTTTTTTTTTTAATTTGATTGAGATACTCTTATCTGGGCTATGTGGGTCCAATTTAAACTTGCAGAAACCTTCCTTAAGGGGCCAGGTTTGTTTGTTTCAAGTAAACGCCTTCCCATCACATCTGCCTCTCCCACTGCATATTTGCTCACCAGGAAGATGGCACAGATTATTCCCACCGCGTCACCCTTTACACAGCTGCTCAGTACAATTTTCTTCAATGTCTTGCCATGGAAAAAGAGACCAGTCATATCCTAAGTAGGGATTTGGAGCAGCCTCTACTCCAGAAAACTGTTAGAGTCACCATCTATTCCTCTCCTTCCAACCTGTAGATCCAAAGCCTTACTAGAGAACTTTCAGTGTATTAGAGGAGAGATGGCTCAGGAAAGGAGCATGGCTTGGGAAGAACGCGCAGGGGCCAGCTGTCACCACTACCCGCACAGACTCCCTCGGGATTAGAAAGCAGATGGGTATCTTTCATCTTCACCCTTTGCCTCTCAGATGATGTGGACCCCTTCACCCGTAGCTGCTGAAAACATTACCCAACAGACAGACCTTCAACCTAGTAGAATTTGGCCAGTTCTCTCTGCTGCTTTCCATACATGTGAATTTCTACTATCAGAAAAGAAATCCTTCCAAGCCAACATATAGCCCAGCCGTATGGTTTGAGTTGAAGACCAGAGACCAGCATACAGAGAGCATAAAGTTCTTGAAGTATGTTCTGGGGAGCTCTGCTTTCAGCCCTGAACATCTTTATTTTCCATCAGGTTTTCTTTTAATCTCACTTTCTATTAAAAATCTTCTCAAAGCTAATGCAATAAATTTAGATCTGTAGCCAGATGCAAAGCAAAACTTTTGGCAGGGAGTGCTCCATCAAAAGACATTGCAAATGAAATATGCACTCCCTTGGGGATTATTCTACAGTTTAATTTAATTTGATATTTCAAATTAAATTAATTCAAATGGTTATGCAGTTTCCAGGGAAAACAGACTTCATTTATGATGTTCTGCCACCAAACTGTTTAGCAGCCACCATATATCTTACATTGTTAACTAAGAATGATAAATAGTGACAAAGAAGTGGCTTCCCCTCATTTCCCAGCCCCTGTCTTACATAGGAGGCTTGCCACCCCATCCAGCACCCCACGTTTCTTTATTACACAGCATAAATATTTATTAAGACCTCTGTAGTTAAGACTCATACTAGCTGTGGATCCTTCCTGCTAATCTTTTCCAAGCAGGTAATGAAGATGCATGGAGGCTTATGAGGGAGCAGATGTGACGATCCCCATGTTATAGTGAGAAGACAGGTGGTGGAAGGATTCACCCAGCAGGCTCCGTGCAGGGAACCCTGGATGGAAGGTTCGGTGGCAAGGCTCCCAGCCCTCCACGTTATCCACTGGTGCCGCCCTCCCCCCCAGTTTGTAGCTCCTCTCTGTACTTCATAAAATATGAACTAGGTCTACATAGTCCAAGGAAGTAGGAAATGGAACTGTTGCCGAGTAAAGGGCTCAATGCCGACAGGCCATCTGGGGAGCTGGGGAGAAGACTCTCCTCCCTCGCAACCGTCTCTTGTTTGATTTTTACTTTTTAAACCACTCTGCTGATAGTGTTTTGTAAATAATTCAGGGAAATGGGCTATTGACGTCCCAACACTGCAGGAGAGAGGCTCCTTGGGTAAGGCAAGGACTCACCGCTGGCCAGCGGAACATCGTAGAGAAAGACACGAAGCCCCGCGGAGGCAGCCAGGGTGCTCTGGCTGCTCTAAGCTAAGTCTCTTCGATGTAGAGACCTCCTCTAATGTGAGGAGTGGGCGAACAAGCATCCATCGATACTTAAGTCCTGGGGAGCTTTTCTGCCTGCTTTCTCCTTACTTTCATGGGGTGCACTTGCCAAATGCATGCCACCCCTCAAACACGTTCACCTCGTGTCCCTAAATTTTGGCTCAAGGAAGGCATCCAGACCATGTGTGGTGGGCTCGTGTCCCTCTTACCACCTTTGTTCTCACTGCCCAAGTTGGCATGAAGACCCCAAGGGTCTTCTGCTAAACCCTAAGCTACTATTATGACAGGAAACTGGAGGAGCTCCGGAGAAGCTGGGCTCGCTGCCCTCCGCTGCTGTTTCGCTCAACAAGGAGCACACGTCTTACAGAACGCAAAGGGCCTATCACTGTCAGCATCTCTATGTCCCTCCCCCCCCCCATCATCTGTCTCCAGTTTCTTTGTAGGAAGAAATGAACATGTTCTCTTCTCCATGAAATCTTTTAGGGGGGAAAATAGTAGTCATTAGAATATCAGTGATATGTTATACAATAGATGCTTATAAATTGAGCCCAAACTTGAGATAGTTAAGTATTCTCCAGGTTTGTATCCGTTTTTCAGATACAACACCCACTGGCCTTATTCCACCATAAGAATAATGCTATCATGCAATCATTGTTATTATCAGCACAGTAATGATGATATGAATTCTACCGCTACATAATTAACTCATCCATTAGTTAACATCTAGGATTCCTTGAACTCATAAATACCTAACCAATCCTAGTAATTTTTTAATCCATTTTTCAACTCTTTGGAAGAAAAACTACAAAATTCAAAAGCAAGGAGACTTCTGGTGAGAGTTTTAAAGGCCAAGAGCCATAGTAACCACTTGGCCTTGGAGAGTAATAAGACCTATATTCCATTTTGAGCACCTCCCATGGGCCTGAGAGATCTTTAAATACAATTCCTTATTCCATCTCTATAACTCATCAATAGATGTTGTCATTGAACCTATTATACATAGAAGAAAGTGAGCCATGAGGCGATGGAATAACTGGGTCAAGGTCAAAAACTGAGGCAGGGTGGGAATCCGAAGCCAATTCTTTTTACCCTAAAGCCCATTTCTTCTTGACTATAATATTTAGCTACTCAGTGTTACCCATAAGCACAAATTGAAAAGCATGGATTTTTGTCCTTTAAGTTTTACCTTTTCAATCTTTTTCTTCTCTAGTTGTCTTCTTTGTTATGTTCAAGGGGCATTTGAGTCTAGGAAAAGTTCTTGACACATTTTGTGTGTCTTTCATTCAAAAAAAGAATAAGTAGTAAGCGTCTATTTGCAGCAAATATTGTAAGTATTTCATGTGGCTTTATAACCAGTGGCCACTCTTGCCTCAGATGATCTCATATTCCAAAGCCACTGTGACCCCCTTAACAAATAGCTAGATGTGCAGAAAATTATCTTGCTCTGTGACAGATGCTGAAAGAATCGAGTTTATTTGGCCAATGAAAAGAAAGTGCAGCAGTGTTTCCAAAACAGCTTTAAAGTTCGTAACGAAGCTATCAGAACCCTCCCAGCTGCTCTCCATTGCCAGAAGAGAGGAACAGAAGGAAAAGCGATCCGCTCAAAGCAATAGGTATTCTGATTAGGTACGGGAACTTTGGGGCTGGGAAGAGCTGTTAGAGCAGGAGATGGTGTACGGAGGCAGGTTGTCCTTGAAGATCTTTCAGAAGGAAGCAGTTCGCTTGCCAGGGAGTTAGGAGAAGGGGCTGGCAGGTCAGAAAGGGTCCTTCCAGACGAGTGCTAAGGCTCTACAGGAGGCTTTCAGATTGCATGTTTATTTATTTTTTTCTTGTTTCAGAACCTTTGTTTGTTTATTCACTCATTTTTATGGCCGGCTCAGCCCACCCCGAGGGCAGGGCTGGCACAGCATGTGGTGCCGGGGACCGAACTGCTGTTCTTGAAGCCGCCCAAGCTTTCCCAAGCAGGCGCTTTAGACCACTGAGCCATCCCACCGGGCCCAGATTGCATGTTTAGATTGTGGACACAAAGAAGTTTTATTGATGGCCCAGTAAATTCCACATCATGGACATAAGATAAAATATATTTGGCCTAAATGATCCAAATTGATTTCCCTGTCCAAATCACATGTGTACACATCCATATGTAGAAATTGGACAAGAGCATATTAAGATAACTAACTTAATGGGATTTATAAAAATCTATAAATGTGTTTAGTTCTTTAGCAATATTAGCCCCGCAAATCCAAGCCCTCTAGAGAGAGATGACGGTGCCGTGCCATGTGCTTTATTAACACACGCATGTCGATGAGGGGTACGAGCATCACTCCCTGGGGGGCTGGGTTCAGATGCCAGCACTGCCATTTGCTAATTGTACGATGTATGAGATTATATCTGAGTCTGAACCTCCTTATTAATAAGGGGTAAACATCACCCCTGCTTCTAGTATGAAGGGAGGTATAAATGCCAGAACACTTGTAAAACACCCACAAGAGTATCAGACAATAGAGGTCGGTCCTTTTCCAGGAAAAATATTTCTCAACACAACTTGGGTGGGTGATCCTTGACCAGCCTAGTTACCCTTGTAAAGATCTAGCTGCTACTTGCCCCAGCAAAATCAAGCTGCGTTCCTCTCTCCCTCAGCCAGATCCTCCAGCCTGGGTCTTGTTTCCCAAAGGGCAAGAGCAGGCGTTTCCAGATGAACTCACTCAAAGCTCTCCTAGGGGCTTTGAGCCCCTGGCCATTGCAGCATTGAGGGTCCTTACACCAAAAGCTCAGAACAAAACTTCTTGGTGGCACCTCTATAGGTTAGAAACATGTTCAGTGGTACAGATACTGAGGAGAAGCCCTGGCCTGAAAGATTAAGGTCCAGAATTCTAGCGTCAGATTTGCTGACATGGTTTGGGCCAGATGACCTCACTGTCTGTGTCTCAGTAGCAATGGTCATTTATTCTGCACCTACTGTATGCCAGACACCTAGTTACTGCATTCATTACTTTCATCTTCCAGGCTAAGCTGCAGGGTAGCTGGTACAGCCTTCATTATACAGATAAGGAGCTAAAAAAAGATCCAGTAAGTATAGGAAACTTAAGGACCACTGGTAGAGATTAGTAAGCAAATAAACAGATGTTAGAACCCTAGATGTGGGACATCAAAGTGTGCACTTGTTTCCCTACCCAGCCGAGACAGGTTTATCATTTAGAAAATGGGGCAAGTCTAGGGTCTCAGGGGTCTTTCATGGCCCATAGAACTGATGGGTATAATTCTGGGCATCATCTCAGCTCCCCAGCCAGCCTGAGCATGTTAAGGGCGGTGTTACCAAAAAGATCGCAGCAGTCACTTCCTGCTCTGTCACTGCTGCCCTCCGTACTTGTCTCCTCTCTTCTGTCAAGACTGGCAGGGTGCTTTTTAAATTTACTTCTTGAAAAAAAAAAAATAGTTGTTGACTTGAAAACCAAACCACTTCCTTGGGGAAGGGGGAGAGGGTTCATGGAGGTCTGTGGTGCAGAAGTCACTTGAAAATGATCCGATTTCCTTCGGAGATGCTCTCGTAATGTAATTATGAGCCATCTGTTAACCTCGGCTCCCCTTGCATGATCTTCCTGGTTCTCAGCAGCTCAAGTTCCAAGAGAAAACTGTCAAGAAGGGGGAGGCGAGTTTTTCTCACTGGTACTGAGGGATGGAGCGATCTGAGCATGGCCAGCCAGTGCAATCTAGAGAAGGTGTAGAAAAGCCCAAGCAAAACATAAAGGCTAGCAAATGTTCTAGGAATTAGCAGATAAGTCATATCAAGACAGAGGAAGAGAACCAAATTTAAATGTATTTTATTTATTTTTTTAAAAATTTAGGTGCATTTGGTTGTTATAGGGTCTCACTACACAGCTCGGAATCATGGTGATCCTCCAGTTTTCAGGCTCCCCAGAGCTGGGATTACAGACATGCGCCAATAGACCTAGACTTCATGCCTGGCTCACGGCCCCTGGGGGCCAGGGGGAATGCTGGCACAGCATGTGGTGCTGGGGTTCGAACTGCAGTCCCTGCACTTGCCTAAGCTTGCCTAAGCAGGTGCTTTGATCTGCTGAGCTATCTCACCAGCCCAAGAGAAGCAAATTTATAGTTGAGAAGAGAACCAGCTCAGAGAACACATGATCACAGTCTATAAATATGCCCAGGAAAACAGCATAAATGGGGGCCATCTCCAAAGCCAGAGGGCAAGGTGCAGCACCCCCAGCTGGGAGCGGGAGTTGGAAAGCACAATAGTAAGAAGCTCAGAACTGCAAAGCGCAGCTGGGCTAAGGGACAGACTTTCCTGGGAAGTGGCCAGGACTCCTATCTCCTAGAGCCTGCAGCTTGAAGGCGATGAAATGCTCATGGGAGCGCAGGGCAAGGAAGGCCAGGAAGGCCAAGTGGAGGTCAGATCAGAAGGACTAAGTGCTTCCTCCACTTCTGAGTAATGAGCCGAGGAGTAATTACTTGCTCTTGCCAACCCCTTGGTAAATATGCAGAGCAAATCAAAGAAGCTCTCTTCAACAGTTTGTTAGCTAGAAGCCTTCAGGTAGACTGAAGGAGAGAGATTTCAACTAGATCCCAGACACAGCTGGTTTATCAGTGGCACTGGCCCCATTTAACCCACGTTTCTCAGTAAGCAGGTCCACTTCCCTCTCAGAAGGAAGGGTAAATCCCGCCCCCCAGGCACCGCCCACCGCCTCCCCCCACCCCCGCAAGGCCCCGCCCTCCATTCCCAATTTCCTCTCCTCTTTCCTCCCCTCCCCTCCAACAATATTAATGGTCCCTGCCTAAGCACTTCAGCAGAGCAGACCTCTCCTCCACAGAACCTGTTTAGAGATGGCCTGAAAGGCCTGCTGGGAATAATTCTCGCCATAGGCAAGCTCAAGAATTATTGATGAAATAACCTTTTGGGGCCTGAGTCTGGGTTTTGCACATGCAATGGCAGGATTATTGTTTAAGCGGGGACTTGATCAGGCGCTGACCTAGAAAACATTTAGTTCTTTTATTGCTTTCACAGCTTCCTGGGGCTAAGGCTGTCTCGGGCTGCAGAAGCCTGAGCAGCTTATTGGGAAGAGCAAAAGCAAGTCGGGGTCAGACAGCCAGACTGCGGGCTGCCCAGAGGGCCAGAAGGCACCGAGGCAGGAGGGGAGGCTCCAGGGCCTCCTCTGAGACCCTGGGACTGCAATGGCATTAAGAACCCTGCTGCTTTTGAAGCACTGACCAGTTTCACCTGAAAGGGCCAACCTTTCCAGACTCAAGGAGCCCACAAATCCATCCCTGGGGAGACCATTATTCATGAAAGAGCCCTTACAGGGCCACCGGGCTAGGCAGAGCTCATAGGAAGCCTGGGAAGAGTAGACAATCAGCAGGCTGGCCTCATCCAGGCCCAGGGGACTGGAAAAGAAGGTGGTGCAGCTCTGGAGGAGAGGCTTTAGCTGACCACGGGCCTATCATAAGGGGCAAGAGCCACTGCGAGCCCCTCCTTCAAAGGACAGCCCTCTGCAGCAGAGGAAGAGGGCCAGAGACCTTCCACAGTACTCAGTACTTTAGGGCTCACCCCATTTCTGCCTTCACTCACCTTCTACTGAGTACTTACCCCACATGAAGCCCTCGGATGAGCTTAGAGATTACAAAATAAGTAAAACAGTCTGTAGTCTTGAAGAGCTCAAGGGAGAGAGTTGCTAGCTGAGTCAGCTCCTACTGCTACAAGAGGGTATGCAAAGCCTCCTCTCTGGACTCAGCAGTACTGGCAGATAGCACCGCTTCACAGAGAGACTGAGTCAGAGCACCTTCGTAGGGTGCACAGGAGTTTCCTGGTTAGAACAAGGCAACTAGGTACTGGCAGTGAAGTTGCTTGGTTTATGGCGTAGTAATAAATGGAGTCAATGGGTGTGGAGTATCTGGTGAGAAAAAAGCTGAGCTACTGACCCTGGCCTTCCATATTGCACCGTTCCTACAGGCTGAGCTAAGAGCTCTGGCACCAGTGTTTTATTTAATCTTCACACATCAGCCCTCCAAAGCAGACTGGCTTTGTGCAGTTTGCTAAGGGTCAGCACTGACTGGGGCAAAGCAGGGACAGGAGGAGTGTTGAACTGGGATAAAGTGAGGCATGAAGTTCTCTCTTCTAAGTGAAGTTGAAGGAGGGGTGAGGAGGTCTGAGTCCAGGGCACTGGAAGCCATCAAAGTCAGTGTGGTTATTTAATAGGGAAAGAAAATGAATTCGTTCATAGCTGAAAGAACCCCTATCACTTCACAGGGGAGATAAACGGAGAGATACTTGTTAAGCAATCTAGAACCACCAGAAGTTTTTAAGCTGAGCCATGACCCAACAGCATCCATACACCATGGAAAAGAGGACTTACCAGAACAGGGCAGACTGACTGCAGAGAGGCATGTCCACCTCATGATCCACATGGGTTGGGGCCGCCCAGCCTGAGCTGGAATTGCTAAGAGGGAGGCCGGCTAGAGAGCAAGTACTTGCAACGAGCTCTGCTGTTTGCTAGCACAGTAGAGCTGGAGGCCAGTGAGTCCACAAGGTGGTTGTACAATACAAGGAATACTCCAGGTTAGAGATGACAGCAGCCTGAACCAAAACCGAATCATGGTCCTGGGTGAGCAGGCAGAGTTTCTGGAGGGATGTAATCCGTGGAACACGGATGGATCAGGGGGAGAGGGAGGCATCTAAGATCGGGATGGATTTTCCCGGATTGCATCATCAGGTGACTGGCAATGTCACCATAAGGGCATAGAGTAATGCAGGAAGGGATGTAGTTATAAATATCTTTCGTTTGGTATAGCTGCAGGATGCGTCCATGGAGGTGCCTGGCAGGTCACGTGAAACTCAGATGTGGAGCCCAGAAGCACAGGCATACGTCACAGACAGAGATGCCATTCTAGGGGGTCTGGATTTATTGGCATCACCCCCACAAAGTGGATCCTGCCCAGCAGGCAGACGTAATCCCTTTGCTCTCTGCACTTTGCACACAATGTGTAGCCCAGACCCATTGTGCTGTGTGGATTTGCTTTATGCGTCAGCTCCTCTCCAAAACCACAGGCTGGTTAAGGACAATGATGTGTCGTTCGCGCTGATATCCCCAGACACCAATGACTGGTGCGTAGGAGATTCTTTCTAAATCCTGCTGGATGAATGAAGGAGACCAGGGCATGGCGGCAAAATGAGCAAACAGCTCATGGACTCGGCTTCAGGTATTGCCAACATTTAAGTGGTGAATAGAAGACAAAGCTGCAGAGACTACTGATAAATAGTGGGTAGAATACCAGGAGAGAAAACAAAAGGAAATAGTGATAAGGGAGAAAAAAAGAGGAGAGGCCTCATAAAGCCTGTATCCTCCAAGAAGAGCAGTACTCAGGCATGACTAACACTGCCGTTGAGTGCATAAGTAAGGGTAAGGCAAGTCTTCCCTTAGCTGTGCTTCCTCTCTCCACAGTTTCGGTTACCCACGGTGAAGCACGGTCTGAAAATATTAAATGGAAAGTTCCACAAGTAAATAATTCATAAGCTTAAAATAACTTTTTTATGGTATGTTATTATGATTGCTTTATTTTATTAGCAGTTGTTGTTATTCTACTGCTTGCCCAATTTGCAAATTATACTTTATCATAGGTATGTACAGGGGAAATGAGAAACTGGCATGTATGCAGGGCTTATTGCCAGCCAGCGTTTCAGGCAACTACTGACAGTCTTTGGAACATACTCCCTGTGGACGTGTGGGAGCCACTGTAATGTAGCTGAGGGTCGCTGGCTACCTAGTGTCTACCAGGCTGTATTGCCAGCACCGTAGCTCATAAAACAGCTAAACTCATTAGGTTCTGAGGTGAAGCCTAAAAATACTCTGGGTCTCTTTCCTCAACCCCATGGACTGGACCCATAGTCTTCCAAATATTCACCATGAAAACTGAGGCCTCTGCTTCTTTGCCTGTATCTCCCTCAATGAGCAGTTCCCAAGGCTTGATGCTGGTTCCATGCAAACACGTCCTGTGTCTGCCCTCCCCTCCAGCCCCCCAGCTGCGCTGTTCTCTAGCCATCCGTAACTCACACAGAGACTAGTACAAGAGCCCTGGCCTCCCTCCCACCTATCTGTCCCTCACACCTCCTCCAGATGAACTTCCTCGGAAAGCTACTGCCCTGCTCAACCTCAGTCATATATTCAACAGATACCTCTCAAAAGGTTTGTTTTCCCCTAAAGAATCAGGATGAGTATTTCAGGAAAGAAAGGATTGTCAGTTATGTCTCTTTCCAAAAAACAAAGCCCGGACTCTTCCACCTGGCATCTGGGGCCTGTTCTCCAGAGGCCAGCTTGCAGGTTTATCTCCATCACTTACCCACCCATCCACCACTTCCCCAAGTGTTCTGGGGAACTCTATTCCTGGATCCTCTCTCACTTGACCGGTACCCCATTCCCTGGAATATTCCTTGCCCTCTCCATTTGTATTTATAAAAATTCTACCCATGCCAAGACCCAAGAGTAACATTATCTCTTCCGTGAGGCCTTTCACTGGAGTCGAATGGAAGTGCTCAAGTAGCTGCTCCTATAACTGAATTTGTCCTGAGGCATGTATGTAGCACATGTGTCTAAATGCTTGCGCTCCACTACACACCCCCTCCTGGGAATGCCGCACCCCCTGTGTGCTTCCATCATTGGTGAACCCGGCTATCCTCCAGGAACTGGGCTCAGCAGCTTAGCTTGATGATCCATGCAATCGTCATCACAATCACCTTATGGAAAAAGGAGTCATAATTACGTTCCCATATTACAGATGAGATCAAAGAGGTTAGGTGAACTGCATAAATAAAGTCACAGAGCCAGTAAGTAGCAAGGAGTTCAGATCAAATTTTGACTGGATCCTGTGTGTACAGTCAGGTAATGATCATAGTTATGGTCTCAGCACCTAACAGAGTCGAGAACATCTCCTAGATGTGCAGCAAGTACCAGTGAGTGAGTGGGTGCAATTAGTATTGAGCGTCCCAGTAATTCCAAACCACCGTCGTCTGAACTGAGGCCTACAGGCGTTATGTTAACAAACATCCTAGGTGATTCTTATAAAACCAAACCAACATTTTGAAACTAGTCGAGTCCCAGCATTCTATGAATAGAGAAACTGAGGCTCACCGGGGTCAGGTAACATGGGCAAGGCTAGCGGCATGCGCTTCCTACCCCTAAATCATCTCTCTATAGCTAATTCCTCTGATTTTCAGCCTAGCTGTAAAACACAATACTAACATTTGGCAGAAAACAACCCATATCTCCATCTGCCCTGGACCCTTAAATTGGTTTTTCTGACTCCTCTCTGAGGTCTTTACTGATAGCCTCAGCTCAGATAAGCAGAGTAGGGAACAAGCTCTGAGCAGCTGACCTAGAAACTCCAGACCACAGAAAACTGTGACTCTGACCCAAAAGTGCTTTGTTACTGAGTTTTGCTTAATGCAAATCCTTCATCTTCAGAATCTCCTTCTTGCCTCTTCAGGGAAGCGTCCCGTTGCCCAGCAACCAGTGTGTCAGTGACTTGCCAAAGCTATTGATCAATAAAGTTCGAGCTGCCTGACCTCTTCTCGGAGTTGTGCTTGCCTGCCTAGTTTTCACAACCATTGGCTACTGATTTGTTAGCAGCTCAGTAACACAGTAGAAAGAAAATACAATTTGAAGTTAGACAGGTCTGAGTTGATGTCCCATGAACCATGTGCTAGCTGCATGACCTCGAAACTCCCTTGCCCTCAACTTCTTCATCCCTATCATGGAAAGAGTTTTATGGAAAGCTTCTGGTTCCTCATACTTCTGACCTGTATACTCTATGTCCTGTAACCTGCGGTGCAGTCTGGTCCTTCGAGTTGAGCCCAGTGAAGAGATTTGAGTCCCGCTCCGTGTTGGCCATTCCATGGCCTCAGTCTGCTTACTGAGGCACACAAATGCAGCAGAGACTCTGAAAGGTTACGAGATATTACTTTCCAATGAATGCTAGTCCTTGTCCACCCCAGCTTTGCTTTGATCGTAAACCTCCCTTGCATGCAGTCAGACAGCAAGACTCTCTGGGTAATTCTCAAGAAATGCCATCCATATGTTTTGGAGTCATTTACACTGAACCCATCATAATATTGTTCTTTGAAGATCCATTTACATTTGTTCTAAAGGCTTATTTTAAAGCTTATGCAAATGAACTAGATTAAGGTTGCATTCTGGAAGCCAAAGCTGGAAAATGGGAAGTTCAATTTAAAACTTGATGTAAATAGACTTTCACATGTGTTCTAAACTGCTCTCCCTTCTTAGCCCAAGTGTACCCTGTTCAACCCTCAGTACCCTCAGACCCAAGGAGTTCTCTACCAGTGAAATGCAAATTGATGACGGTTAGAGGTAATGCAAAAATCAATGAAGTGAGAGCCTCATTCTCCCTCTTAGCTGGCCTTATGGCACTGGATGAGTCACACGATTTTCCTAGACTTCCGTTTCTTTTGGGGGGGATCCACCCAAGACCTCAACGATCCCCAAATCTCAGTCACATTGGAATTGCATAATTATTAGTTAGGGTTTGCTAAAGGGACATAATTAATGTAAAATATGTGTATAATTATACAAAAGATTTAATAGGTAGACTTAGAGGATCAGGACGGGGAGAGTTCCAGTGGTCACCAGTGGAATCAAAGGCAGACATATTCCCAACAACCGCTATGTACCAGAATACTGGAGAAGCCAACAGCAGTGGAAAGCAAAGACCTGGAGAGTCACGGAAGTCAGCAGTGCGGGTCTGTGTGAGCAGGCTGGAGAGTGCTGCTGGGTGCCAAGGACTCTCTGCCCTGGAGAGCTGATGTCGCTGCAGACAAAGCACCAGGGGCGGTGGTGAAGACCCGAGCTCCCCGGGGAATCAATTAATAAATAAATAACCACTTCCTTCTTCCCCATTTTCTTCTGCCCAAGTCACAAGCTTGTTCGTTGGTGCCATCCATACCCAGTGTGGTCTCCCCTCAGTACGCAGCCTGCATGTCAGAACTTGCTAATCTGCAAGGCAATTCGGCCTGGAATCAGTTGACAAATCCCAGTCAGCAATCACACCAAAGAAGCAGATTCTGCACTACCCTGGCCTACTGATTTATTTAATTGTTAATTAATTTTATGGGTATACTTTTGATAGACATAACAGTCGCGTGGATCATAGGGGATTTGTACTTTTGCATGATATATCTTGGTTGTTTTTCTCTCGTTTCTCTTAAATTCTTCCCCTCTCCATTTACAAAAGCTTTGTTGCTGCTTTTTCCTTCTGTTCTCTTCGTCCCTTTCCCCTTCTTCCCTTTCCCTCTACCCTCCATATTGCCCGTCCTACGAGAACTCCTTCCTGTCTCCCAATGTCTCTACCGGCAAATGCCCTGCTGATGCATAACACTCACACTAAAGCCCTGGAATCTGACTTACTCACATGTCGCCCACTGTTAAGAACCTCACCTCTCCACTCCGCAGCTTAGGACTTGTTGCTGAGCGTCCGTATTCAGCTCCTCTTTCCATACCTGCCCCCAAAACTCTACTGTACCCTGAAAGTTTCCATTGCCTATGGCCCCAATTGTAGAGTGTCAGATGTCTTCTTTGAAAAAATCTAATGATGGTGCTAAAGTATGGCTTGGTGACATAAGCCAGCCTGGGCACCCTCTGAAGAGGTACTTGAAGTCTGACTAGCAGAGCCCTGGGGAGAGTCTCTGTATTGGCCCTGTACAAGTTAACAGAAGAACTGATGAGCAGACATGATAAGGAAGCCAATGCAAAGACCTCAGACACTGCATCACGAGCACTATATGCACATAAATGTCTCTGTGCACGTGTAGGTCACGGATGGATAACATTGCAGGGATATGACCGAGAACTGGGATCGGGGCTCCAAAGAGCTGGAAAAGGCACAAATGGAGAGCAGATGGCACGGCTTAAACAAAGAAAGTGGAAGTAAGACAAGAGGCTCGTGCACAGGAGAGGACACTCTGCCTTTGGCCTGAATTGCTCTCTCCTGCTGTGAAGAAGAGAGTCAGCCTGTGTTGCATAATGCCCGACAACGGGTCTCCATTCGGGTCTTGCAGACATGAGCATCTCGCGGTGCAGTGCACTCCCTGGCCTGCCACTTCACCTGGTCTCACAGCCCCAAAGTAAGCACTGTCTGATGAAATATCCTCCAGCCTTGTCCCACTCGCACCTTGGGGAACCCTCAGGGAATCACATACATCTTCTGCTCCGTGGGCCTGGCCTTTTCCAAGAAGTGTCACCTCATTTGCGTGTAGATCTAGCCAGGGTTACTCTCTCTGCTCCCAGTAAGAAAAGGACATGGGGGGAGCCTGGCTGTGTAAAATGATGAATTTGTCTGCAAGTATCTCTCCATACTGTGTCCTGGCCTCTTTACCTGTCCCTTAGTCCATCCAGGCCCAAAGTGCTGCGGGTCCCCGCCTCCTTCCCAGAGCTTCAGTCAAGCTAAAGAAATACCAGCCTGCCAGTTTCCCTCCTACAATAAAAGAGGATCCTGGGAGAGAGGAAGGCTTCAGCCTAGGAATACATCTCAGACATACGCAACATGCTTCTGGGGAGGAGGAGAGCTGCGAGCTTCTGTGACACCCCCAGGGCAGAACATAGTGACTGCTGAATGCCAGTCTTGTATCTCCAGTAGACTTCGCTCCAGACAAACGCCAGACTTCTATGGCACCAAAAGGGAACAAATGCCATCTCCGCAGAGCTCGGCAATGGAGCACTTCAATTTCTTTCAATCCTATTTATAAAACCATATTTCGCGCTGTTGGTTCAATTCAGCCCCATCTGCGTTTTCTTCCATTAATCACAGTAGAACTCCCAACTGTACCCTTCGTTACCTGCTCAAAATGAATGTGGAGAGAAAACATAATTAGATGCCACTTTTAAAAAATAGTATCTTGAAGATAGAGCAATGACTTAAATTTTTTTTAAAAAAAGGAGGGAAGGGGGAGTATACAAACAGTTTGAACTAATGGACCAAATTACCACAGGTGAGGCTAGATTTTAAATCGGCTTTTGCTTCCGTTCTCTCTTTCCAAGCCCCCAGCCCCTACCCCTCCAGTGAATCATGACAAATCTAGAGTTGAGCTGGATGGATGATTAGATTTCCTCCTCTCTGCTGAAACAATGAAATATTTCTATAATATTAAACCCATCAAACTGATCAAAGCGCAGTGTCAAAATTCTAAGTGCTCCATCTCGGCCAATCCCCTCAGCTCTGGCAAAACAGAGCACGTTTTATTTGCTGGCCAAAACTCCCTGAGGTTTTAAAAAACTGATGCCTGGAGCCTGATTCAGAGTTGGCCTCATTTCTGCCATAGGGGTCTGCCACCCTCACGGCCGATGTCAGGAGCCCTCGCTGCGGGCCGGGCTGCCTGCCGCGCACCCCAGACGGCTTGCAACACTGCTTGCTGGTCCCTCTCTGCCTGAGCCACACACAGCGCTAATATTATCATCCAAGACAGCTGAGCCAGGCGAAGAAGGCTTCGGGGAGAACAGGAGCCGGGCCTGTTACCGCATGGCCCCGGGTACAGGTTCAGAGCCATCCCATTACGGCTGAAGATTTCATGTCTTGGATCCTCAATTTCTCCAACTGTAAAATTAGAATAACTAGGGGTTGGCCAAATAGCTCAGTGGGTTAAAGTGCCTGCAAGCAGGCTCAGGGACCAGGGGTTTGATCCCCAGGCCTGCTGTGCCGGCCCCGCCCCCAGAGCTCCCTGAGACAGCAATGGAGTCCGGGTGTGGTCCCCCACGCCTGTCATCCCGCTACGAGCCCAATCTAGGAGTGAGAGCCTGAACATCCTGTAGACTCTTCCCTAAAACTACAAAAATAAATATAAATAAATAAAATTAGAATAATTTATTAGCGCTCCCCCAGCCTAGCATGCAAGACTGTATAAACGAAGATGACGCACAGTATGGAAGTGCCTCATGGCCAGGCCAAAATGACGCTGAGTCAGTACCGCGTACATCTCATCTAAAGCGACGCCGGCGGACCACCTGCCGAAGGTAGGGAAGTCACATTAGTGGAGCCCACATTCTCAACCGTAACGTGGAATAGTGGAGCGTGTGTGGTTTGGGAACGCGGCCCACAGGAGCGTCTCCCTTGCATCCTGACAGTTGTCAACTTGGAGCAAATTACTCCTTCTGAGACTGGTTTCTTCGCTTGCGCAGCAGAGGCGCTGCGCTCTTCCGGCTCAGGACTGCTGCGGTTCGGCGAGAGATGAAATTCATACGTGAGCCCCTAGAACACAGTAGCCGCTCAGTAAATAATAGCGTCATCACTGAAGCTGCTTTTTTAATTTTTTTTTAACCTTGTCTAGAAGAAAATAAAATAAAAAGCCCCTCACCTGTGAGGCATTTCTCATTTGTACAGTCTAGCATGGGAAGAGGGTAGGAGTCCCATTTCATTTTTCATAAACCATTTTAGCAACTTTTAGTAATGTGGTTGTGAACCTCTCTCCCCCCTCCCTCCCTCCCTCCTTTCTCCCTCTCTTCCTCCCTCCCTCTCCCTTCCTCTCTCCTATCCTCTCCTCTCTTTTCCTCCTTTCCCCTCTCCTCCCCTCCCCTTACCTCTCTCCCTCTCTTTCTCTCTCCCTCCCCCCATTGTCTTTGGCCTTCTCTTCCTGAAACCATCTAAGGCTGAAATGGGAACAAAGAACATTGCAGGGAAAGGAAAAAGATGGAATGAGCCACAAGTGGGGTGGCTCCATTAACTTCATTTTTTAACAAACAAGAAACAAGCTCCAGATTTACAGATTAAGTGCTATTAATAACCACCCGGCAAATATTGAACCACAATGTTGAACTCTTAGGAAAAAAAAAAAAAAAAAAAATCAGAAACTCAGGCTGAATACTAAAGGGCTCCATGAATGCTCCGTGTAAGCCGGCCTCAGATACGGTCCTTCTGTGACACCAACCGTCACAACGAGGCACCTAGGACGCAGCCGGGGAGACTCAGCTAAGGACCTTCCCCACAAAGCCCACCCCTGTCTGCCAGCCATATCTGGGCACCTGGGGAGGGTGTGGGCCAGAGTCAACAGCTCACCCTGTTCTGTCACCTCTCCTAGAACCTCAGGACCTTGGGGGAAGGGTGATGTGTGCAGTCGCAGGGTGTGGTGGGGGCTGTGCACCAGCCGGTCCGCTCTGTCCTCACTGTGGCCCCTGCCCTGTCTGTGTGGTAGACCCTGCAGCCTCCAGCTCATGCCTGGCCATGCAGCTCTTCCCTTTCTTCAGGCTCAGGCCACAGCCCAGCCCTCTGACAGCCACAGTCACCTCTAAGGCTGGCCGTGTCAGGGGACGCCTTCACTTGCCCCTTGCAAAGCCCATCACCGTCGTACACTCTAACCTGATCCCGCGGAACCCACATTACGAAATTGCTGAGAGGAGCAACTGGAAAACTTAGTATTGGGGAAAACACGCGATGACCGCCACCCCTGCAGTGCACACCAAGGCAATTCTCCTAGGGACAATGTTTTCTCATAGATGAATTGCTGGCCCCAGGACGGCTAGGTGGCAGCTGTCTTTGCCCCACTCAATGATGGGCACAAGAACGCACAGCCTTTGAGCTCTTTCTTCAGGATGGCACTGCACGGGGTCCTAAAAGGAGAGAACATGGGGTCATTAACCCCATCCCATCTCAGTTTCCTCAACTATGAAATCAACCAACTGACACAGACCAGGAATCTTCCGCCTCAGCACTATTGACATGAGCCGACTTTGCAGTAACTTAAGCCCTCCAGCATCTTCAGGTGCATCGCTGGCCTCCACCCACTAGAGGGCGATAGCAGGAGCTCCCATCCCTACACCCCTTTGGGACAACTGAAACATCTTTCACTTTGTCATCCAAATCACTACAAATTGAGAATCAGTGGCTTAGAGGATCCTTGGCAACCCCAGTTCTCAGGCTTTCTGGTTGGAAAAAATGTGAAGGGGACCCCAAATGGCTTGGGTTGAGCTATCACATAAATGTGAATGCTGGCTCAGATCCCAGCTCTGGCGTTTGCATTTTAGCTCTTTGTAACTGGCCAAACTATTTCACCTCTCTTTCCATCTCAGTTTGCTTATCTGCAGAACAAAGATGATAGTATCTATTTCGTAGGGTTGATTGGAGGATTAAATGAGAAAGGGTATATAAAACTTCGGGCATGAAGCATATCGGCCCATACATGATGCTATTATATGACTAGAGCTGAAAGTAAACCAGACCATCTGCTCTGTCTAGAGAATGCCTCTTGAAACCACATCTGCACAAATGCTAGGTAGCCAGCAGCAAACACTACGCGAAGAAAGAAACTAATCTACGTATGAAACATCTACTTTTTTCTGGGCACTATGCTGAAGAGTTTCATCAAAATTCTCAAGCTAATTTGGGGCTCATTTAAGGTCTGACGAATGCAGCCATTGCTCAGCACCCAACTCAGAGCCCTGGGGACCATGTAGAAGTCAGGGCCTGTAAGTGCTCGAGTATTTACTTTGAACCTTCAGTATCAGGAATTACTCTTCATACGTTAGTCATTAAATTGAGATTATCCACGCATCTGCTCCCCATGACAAATGCTGTAGAGGAAACGAGGAATGTAATTTTAGCTGGAGTTGTTCCTTTGTAATGGGTTCATTGTGAGGAATTCTTCTTTTGGGTTTGGTTCTGCCTAAAGGCAATTGACTTCAGCTCAAGTACAGAAAGAGACAAGGAAATAATATCTGTCCTTAGACCTAAGTTACAAGTTTCGATTTTCACTTCTCTCGTTTCCCACATTCCAGGCCCTGACAGCTGCCTGTTACCTCCCCAGCTACCTTCTCCAATAAGCCTCCGTTACCCAGTGCGCATTACGGAGATCACGTCTCCGCTCTGGCCTACCCCAGGAGAGGTTTTATTCTTCAGTAGAAGTATTGATCTGTCACCAGTTACAGGCCTAGTTTCTATATTAACTGTCAACAAAGAGTTGGTGGAGGAGGCTGGGTTGGGGGCCAGCAGAAAATCTCCTGCTCTCTTCTTGGCTGGCTGCCCCTCAGGGCTCCATTGTTTTGTGGTCTCTGAGACATTTCCCTGGGCTTCTTTTCTCCTTGGCTTTGCTACACTTTCCTTCTTACTAGGCAAGCTTGGCTTGACAGGGATCCCCAGCCAATGGCAGAGCTACCTCCTAGCCACCAGCCTCCTTCATGTTTCCTCATCTATCTTTTACTGCACCACATTATCTTGCTTTCTCTGAGAGGTGTCATCGAAGGCCACAGTGCAAAGTGGGTAGGGCCGAGTTCACACATCCCCATCCCAACACGGCGTCCCAAAGCGTGGTACTGTGTCCCACAGGGCCCACCCCATTTCCTTTCCAGTTATGAGCCTCCCGCTGCAGATGCTGCAGGCATTCCTCACAGTGCACTTTGTCCCATTATAGATCCCACAGGGGGAGCTTTGAACCTTGAAGCCTAGGCATTTAGGGAACGGCACAGAGAGAAAGCAGCCTTCTTTGTACCCACCAGCCGGTTTCCTTTACTGCAATTCTCCTAAAACTTCAGTGATCCAACAAATGGCACGAAGACTTTCTTAAAGTGGGTGGGGCTCACAGGTGCCCCCACACCTTGAGAAGCCAGCTCTGACTCCTTCCTGGCTGCATTTTACCACCTGTGAAGTCATTCACCTGTCACTGGGAGTCCCTGGCAGGGTCAGAATGCCCTGGCATCCCTGTACCAGCTTAGTAAAGCAGCTGTCTGCTGGTTTATTTATTCTCTCCCATCATCACAGGAAGAAGAGCATCCAGAAACATGCCACATCTTGTTTACAGCAAGCCTTGGAAAAGCTAAAAGTGCAAGTGAAAAAAAAATTACAGCAGCAGTCCCTTAGAATCACTCATATCAGGGAAAAAGAGCCAAGGGAAATTCATAAAATATTAAATGACACTGTGTCAAGACACAGATAGGGGCAGAACAGTAATTAAAGTAAACAGCACATCAAAATCCTGGCTAAAACCGTTCTTTAAATTGAAAGTAAATGCAGGAACTGATCATGTAGCCTTGTATAAATGTGTTTCCAAGAGCCTTTTAAGAATATTAATGATTATCGAACTATAATGGCTGAATATCAACGATCGTTTGTACAGCAAGTGACAGCTCAAAGAGAAAAGAAAAGAATCCAGATCCTTCCAAAGATGCAAACTGGTTTCTTCTTCCCAGCACATTGCATCCTTCCAGAGGATGAAGGAGGGCGGGAAGATGATGAAGGTGTCCTGCTCTTATGATCAGCTTTCCCCCAATCTCTTCGGGAAGAGAGGCCACACAGACAAGGTGCCTTAGATATGACCGTGGCCTTCCTGTCCCCCATCTGAAACACTCGCTGAACTCCACTTGAGTTTGTGGCTCCGGCCACATACTAGGCTCTCGTGGCTTGTCACATCTCCAAAGATATTTCCCTATCTTGCTTCAAAAGTTCTGAAAAAGTTCATCCCCAAAGTGACACTGTAAAGTACCGCTATGTCTGACTCTCCAGCAAAGACAAACTTATACACCAGAATCAGAAGGCTGCACTCCTACTGTCGGGGTGAAATGCTTCAGGTGTCTCCACAGCCCAGGGCCCATGTCTTCGCCAGTCTCAACGGAACCAGTCTTCTTCTTCTGCCACTGCCCTACATACAAAGTCTTTCTTCTGCAGCACCCATGGCTTGGTGTTCAAAACAAACCCAGGAAGCATTGTTATTTAACACGAAGTCTAACCTCATGCTGCCTGCTGGTCTGCTTAGTTTTCTGGAGAGATAAGAATCTCCCGTTACTGCCTTTTCTGCAACAAGCCCCTGAGGTCAGATCTTAAGGACCCTTCCTTGTGCAAAATCTGCATCCCAGCATTAAAAAGTCCCCATTCTGAGAGTATCTTCCTCCATCCCCAGAGACAGTACTTATTCAAGACTGTGCTACCCAGCTCAATGAAGACCAAGAATTTAAGGGCAATATTCACACGCATTACCTTTGTTTCTACCTATGAGCTTCCTGGAGCTGACGGGAGTGCTGGATTGTCTGTTCTTCTGAAGCCATTTGGTCTGCCATAAGTTAGTAGAAAACGTCCACCTGGTCCAGGTGACCAGAGCAGGAGCCCAACTAACATGAAGCAGCATGTGCTGTCCCTGTGGACTTCTCTTTTCTCCAGGAACCTCGTGGCTATTCTGATTATGAGGTGTGGGTATTTGTGCATTCCTGGCTTCTGTGCACTCATGGTTGCATACTCTATTATTATAAATGATGAAATCATTGTTTTGCTGGTAATTCCCTATTAATTTTTCTATTGTTGTAACCCTTACTTATAATCTCTTCTTCTCAAATCTCAAAGTGTAGATTGCCATTCTTGTAGGAGCCCTGACTTCTAGTGGAGTACATTACACAGGCCCCAGGCAAGGCAGCAAGGAGAGGAGATTAATGCGACTCCCCATCCTGTCCTCGCTAGCAACCAGTGGAGCGGCACTCATGGCCCCTCCCTCTTTTCAGTGATTTCATCCACCTTCTGGCAGCGGCTCCTCCTCCCTGCTGGGGGCACAGTCCTCAGCTGCTTCCTCAAAGTGTTGCCTACATCAAAGTCTCTGTGTTTCCAGCTTCTTTCTCTCACAATCCTTTTTGTTCTGTGCTTTTGATCCAGCATGTGCTGGTGGGCCAGGCTCTTGTCTTCTAGCTGGTGAATAAATGGGAGTGCTTAGGAAGCAAACAACAGCCGAGCATGATTAGTTTCCTGTTCTCCTCTAACTGGGAGCCAGAGGATCAAACAGTGGGGGACTCCAACATGATTTCCTAGGGGTAGTTAGGTGTGGTAAGAAGGGCAGAGCTTGGAAGTCCAAAGACCCCAGTGCCAGCCCTGTTTCTTCACACAATAAAACATATGGATTTGCCAAAGCCCTCTTTTTTTTTTACCTTGGTGAATAAGTTTATTTATTGGTCTTTATCTCAAAAATCTTCATAGCCAAAGCCCTCTTTCTCTACATGATCCTTGACCAGGCATTGTGTCAGGCACTGGGTCTGTACAGATAAAAGTGATCCCATCTGCGATCTGAGATGGTTTCAGGAGTGAGAATCCATACAAGGCACAGTGCAAGTTCAGCAAAGAGAAGGCTTTGCACAGGAGCTGACATAGGGTGAAGTCCTGAAGGACCGAGAAAGCTCTGGCCAGACACCAACCACAGACACAGTAGGGTAGGCAGTGGGGTAGGGCCATCTGTACTCTGAGCAAAAAGCGAAAGTGTGCAAACGCATGATTCAATCAAAGCTGAAAGTCATCTGATCTAGCAGGGCGCTGACTTGGGGAGAAATGGCTGGGGAGGTGGCCAGGGAGCTCAGCCTGGAGTTTGATGGACCGTTCTGAGAAGCTGGGAATTGGAGACGTGCAGACTGATTGGCTTGTAAGGCAAAACCTCTCCCAGGAGACAAAGAAAGGATTGGCCTGACGGAGAACCTAGAGTCAAGACCACCTGGGAGCACATTGCATTTGTAAACCAGAGTTTCCATACATAGCAGTCCTGGTGCTCTGGAGCTTGAGCTCTTGGTTTTGGTAGTGGCAGCGGCTGTGCTCTTCTGTGTGTTCTACGTCCGCAGGATCCCTGGCTCCCCCAAGGGATCCCTGGCTCCCCCAAGGCAGTGCCAGTGCCAACTTCTCAAATGTCATGATCAAAAATGTCTGGACCATACCCCCTGGGGCAGAACGTGTAGTGAGCCCCTTTTTGGTCCTCATCTCTTTCCAAGAAGTCAATATTTATAATCCCAAAGATACATTATTGGAATCCTATCAAATTAGTTCCAATCTACCACTCCCAGAGCAAGCCATGGCAAAAATAAAGACACTAAAACATGCTTATAATTATTGGGGAGCCAAGGGGCCTTAAGTCCAGCCATGACAATGGCTTTGTGGACCAAGAGACTGACTCAGGGATGCACCTGGGTTTAATTCACTCAAAGAGGAGCAGCTTGAGGAAGAATGCCTCAGAATTGTAATAAACAGGTGAGTACTGTGAGCTGGGCTAGGCAGGAGGCCTACATTTACTTCTACCATCTGTAGAAAGGATATACAGAGAAAGTAATTTGCATTGTGCTATTGAAATAGTATCTAATGTTTCAGGGGACTGGTGCTTTGGCTCTGATGTGTAATCTTTCAAGCACCAGAAAGTCATATCAAGATAAAGGCTCGATCTCAGCTAGCAGCATGGAGCGTTGGTTCTTCATCCTATCTCAGACTGGCTCACAGTAAAAAGCAGCAGATATAGGTGACGAGGGAACCATGCGGGGGGCCACCTTCTAGACCACCAGCGCTTCAACGAGACCCATATACACTGCTTAAGGCCAACTGAACGCATAAAGAGAAGTCCTAGCCAGCTCTGTACATATCCACACATGGATATAGGGTTAGGCACAGAGAGATAACTGCTCTGCTTTCAAGGAGAGTCACCCAGGTGGTCTGCCACAGAATGGACCCCTGGTTGGATGCTGTTCTGAGAGCAAAGCCTTGCAGATGCGATGAGGAAGAGGAGTCATGCCAGGGGGAGCTCGTGGCTGGCTAGAGGACAGCAGGACAGGCCAGAGGCTAGACAGCTCCCCGACTTTGCGTCCATGGCTAGATGTTTTGATGATACGTAGACGGCAGGAAGAGAGAGGTGTCTGGCTCCTCACACCTGAGAGGCCCAGGCAGAAAGGCCCAGGGAGTTCCACAGCCTGTAGGCCATAGACAAATGCAAGATAGAGACATAGATACACAAGTCTCTGGGCGTGAGGGCTCCATGCTCAAGAAGCCTGTCTTGACTGAGAAAAGCCTGAGGATGGAACCCAGAACCTCACTATTCCAGCATCTTGGGAGAAGAAAACAGGTCGGGAGGAAGCGTGCCAATCAGGAGGAAGGCACTCCAGGAAGACTACGGAAGACAGGTCCACAAAGGACGAGGCAAATGTTACAGAAATGGCAGGGCAGGGCAGGAATACATAAAGACTGACTTAGGGGCAAGTGGGCTTTGAAATATGGAAGATTTGGAGGTGCTTAAAAGCACCAGACAAGCACGGCAGTCGTGGGATTATTAGCGATTAGCAGGAATGATTAGGGCTCTCCTCCCTCCACCCCCAAGCTTCTGACTGCAGTGACCTCCCAAGCTCACCAAAGAGCAGAAACGTGCTCTGGGCCTGGAATGCTGGCATTTCCTCTGCCCACACGAGTACGTGCCCTGGGACTCCTGAGTCTGTGGGGGACTCACAGCTGCACATCTGAGGGCTCCCTGCCAGCTGGCCTCCTGCACTCCAGCAGGGAAACACCAGAGAGCACACTCCTGCCTCACTGGTCAGCCTCGTTGATTACACCGGCCATCCCCTGGCAGGTTAGGGTTAATCCCTCCCTGATGCCACGGAGCAGAAGCGGCTGCTGACCCACTAATTCCCTTCTGCGCCTTGGGAGCCAGTTGCCAGTCTGCTGGGATGAGCCCAGTGTTGGTTTCTCTTTCTTGCATCGAGTCCCTAAAGGACCTTCAGACTCTTTCCCCCCGGTATTGGGAATGGGACCCAGGAACTACGCATGCAAGGCAAGTGCCCTGGCCCTGAGCCACGCTCCCTACTGACACACTTTATCACTTGGCTTTTTGCCCAGGCACACAATGTTTCCTTCTGTCCATCTGTTGTACAGGTTGTGCTGGAAGTGATAGGGGCCGTGCTGTCCCGCATCCCTCAGAGGTACTAGGGGCACAATGGAGAGGTGTGGCTCACAGTGGGGGGAGGCCCACTTCAAGCCTTTCCTTCCTCTCATCACTGGATTCTGGGGACCCAGGGACTCAGCTCCGCGTCCTTCTACCTGCAGAAGTGTCTGCCTGGGACCACCGCAGATTGTTTCCTGGGATGAAGCTGTGTCCCTACGCTCACCTCTGCACTGGAAGTTTCTAGTCTGGTCCTTTTGTCCTCACAGGCAGTTAGTGCTTCAGAAGCAATTGGGCAAATGGATCAGCTAAGTCAAATCTGATTTTCTTGGGGAAGAAAATCAAATTCTCCACTTGGTGAGGCAGACAGAGATTAGAAGAAAGGAGGCCAGAAAAACACAGCTCACCCAGGTGGGCTGGCCCTGAGCAGCAGAGGGGAGGCGTGGAACAGCAGAACACATCAGGCAGCAGGCCCCGGACGTGAGGGCATACGTGCTTGCGTGCCTGTGTGCCTGCGTGCCTGCGTGCCTGCGTGCGTGCCTGCGTGCCCCGCAGAACCCAGCTGCTCTCTGCTGTACTCTCCTGACTCCCAGACCTGTGCAGCCTGGCCTTTGAAGGAGCTGCTCCAGAAGCTGCCTCTCCTGCAGCATACGCGCCTTTGCTGTTTGTTTCATTTATGCTGCAACCACTCATTGATTAGTTTATAATGCACCAAGGCCTAGGTTAGGCCCTGGGGATTAGTCATAAGGAGTCTATGCCTTTAAGGTGGGGGGATAAGCATGTGTTTTTTAGCCAGGATGGACTACCCTGAGACTTGTGGTGGTGCTGAGTCCCAAGGTGCTCAAGGTGCTGACCCCATATGGATGGAAGGTAAAAAACTTTCCCCAAAAGGAGACATCTGAGCCACATCTTGAGGTGTGAGGAGTTTTCCAGGAAGAAAATAGAGAAGGGACATCCCAGGGAGTAGCATGAACAAGATACAGAGCAAAGACAACACACAACACACAGAGCGATGGTGCGCAGTCCAGGATGGTAGTGTAAGGAGACAGGACATAAGATGGGAAAGAAAGCCTAGACAGAGAGGCGTAGATGGGGAAGCTGGAGCTCTTTATAAAAAGACACCTTGAAAACTTGGTATTTTTCATAAAGCTAAAGCAAGTTCCCATCGAGGCCTCAGGAGAAATGGGGAAATTTCTGAGAGAAAACTGTAGAACACAACTCAGATACCTTTCCTCAGCCAGTTAAGGATTTCATCCTTGACGGTTCTCCAAGATCACTGACAATCAGAGTAGCAGTCAACAAGAGAGTGAGTCTGTATCTGGAGTTGTCAGACCTGGCGCAGTAGGGCCACACGGTTCCATGGAAGGGCCTTAGGGGCACACTTGGGTGTTGCACTTGGAACAGGGAGGACCTTCCCACCACAGTCAGAGCACCCCCTTTCTTATCTTCATGGACTGACTTTGGTTCATTCGGCAGCACTGAATGATCCCCTAATAGCTATGAGTTAGAGTTCGATTTGTAAACTTTCACTGCTGAAGGAGGCGAGGGTCTCCGTCACTGACCTGGACCGACCACTTGGTTTTGCAAAGGGAACTGGGACTCCGTGAACTAAAGCAACCTGGCCAAAGCACTGCAGTGAGTTGGTGGCCAGACCCTGACTCCTCAGCCCATGTTCCTTTTTCTGTCCTGGCTCTTTCTTTGTACAGGCCAGACCAGGTTACAAAGAGCTGCTACCCTGCACACTAGGGGACCTTACTGAGGACAGGACAGGTGCACCCTGCCCAGCAAAGCAGTGGGCTGTGTCATATCACCTCCTGCAAGCATAGGTGGCCTCCCCAAAGGACAAGCTGAGGAAGGCAGGGAGTGTTGGATACGCACTAGCCCACTCAGAAGATGGGAGGCCGCGGGCCAGGCTGTGGACAAGGGGGTGCACACAGATGGGGGGATGGCGTTTTTGTATACGGATAGGCAATAATGAGATGCACAGATATGCTAAAAAGAAAAATAGAAAGTAATGCACACCAGCATTACTGCAGCTCCCAAGCCACGACAGCGTCCTCTGTGCCTGAGTCAGCCACACAAGCCATTAATGCACAGGACACTGAAATGAGCCCTTTGTTTTGCTCTGATCGCTTCTAATAGCACACTCTGCCTGAGATATGGTATCTTTGATCTCTCAGCACTGATGTTAAGTCTCTGGACCTCAATAGCATCCCCTTGACATTAATTCTTCCTGATGTCACTGACATCACTCTGTCCTCTCCCTCACATAGCACACCAGGTCAAGCATCCTTCTGTCCTGCTGCCTCAGTAGTGACCCCTGGGTTTAGGAAATAGCCCAAGTGTCCTCCTCCATCTCCTGGCCTCTCTTCACCCAATACTCCCATTGGATAAATCCTAGCAACAAGGAAAGCCCATTAAGCAAGAGCTAGAAGATAGGCCTTTGATTCCGGATGCAGCCACTTTCTAAGAGAACACAAGCACTCTCTCACCTCTCTGAACCTTTCTCTCCACCTCAAAAATGGAAATGCAAACAGCTCCTTTGGCACTGAGCGCCCTGCCTGACACAAAAGAAAGGCACCATAACTCCCTAGGAAATGAGGATTCGTTGACCCATTGTTCCATGACACAGAAAAGGGTGCAGCAAAGCCGCCCAGGCGAGCCGGGTTTTCCCAGTCCTCCTCCTTCTAATCATTGTTCCAGTGATGAGAAGCATAAGAACTCTCGGCACTTAAGCGGGTCTCAGTCTTGCTTCCCAAGCTCAGCATCTCCGTAATGTCACAGAGGAATCCAGAGCAGAAAGAAAACCCAAGAATGAGAGCCATAAAGCTCACACCTGGGCTCAGTCTTGGCGTGACGCATCTGCAGAGCGGCTCTTCAGCTGGAAATGCAGAGAGCCCACTCATCTCATCAGCAGCCCCTCCTAGATCCTGCCAGGATCTTTAGAGAGAGCTGATAGGGAGTGACGTGGCTCAGAACCTCCAGGGTGTCCATCTGCTAGCCCACTCACTCTGCATCTTGTCCATTAGAGGACTGAGCTGTGACAATAAACCTGCTTGTGTATGTGTGGGCACTATTCTAGGGCCCTGGCTCAGGATCATGGTTTTAGGGTATTACAACACTATCAAAAGCATAGAAAAGAAACAGATCTGATCTCAAAGAGATAGGATCAAGAAATAGAAAGCCATCCTTCCCTTGCATGGCAGAGCCCTGGAGCCAGCCGAGGCAGAGAGTGGCCTCCACTTCGATCCCCAGCAAAAGACGCGAGTGGATAAGGATCCAGGAAAAACATAAAGGCTAAAAGGAGAAATCTCAGCATTTCTCTTTCCATCTTGCGTGACCACGGATCTGCTTACACTTCCTTCAATCTTCACAGAGCTTTACGAAAGCAATCAGATCATCAGTCTAGTTTTCTGCAATTGTGTTCTTGAATAGAAGAAAATTCCCAGGAGCCCTAGATGGAAAGAAAACAAGGACGGCTTTCACTCTCTCTTGAAGTACTTTGCGTATCTTGGTAATTGCTCGGTTTGCATTCCAAGTTCCAAGGCCCTCCAGGCAGTTGGTGGTCTCCTTCTTCCTTCTCTTTTTCCTTCTTTCCCTTCTTCCTTCTTTTTTCTTATCACCTCATTTATGCAATTCAACAAAAATGTATTAAGCATCTACAGTGCAACCTTGGTGTCGATGCTACAATATAAATGTGTAAGGCATAATTAGTCCCTACTCTCAAAAGGCTGACCGTCCGTATAAAGGAGCAGAAGGTGTTGTTTGCTTCCATTTAGATCCACGAAGGCCTGTAACTTTGAAAGCGTGGGGGAGAAGGTCTGAGGAATGCTTGCTTCCCACCAGGGTTAGTAGAAGGGGAATGTAGCTCTCAACTGCTTCAGGATACCAGTGGGCATGCGTACCATAGGCTAAGGGGACCAAGTTTTTAAAAACTGTTATCTCTTTGTCCATGAAGCAGAGTGCGGCCCCTCCCTCCTCTGGTTCCCTGCTGCTGGCTCTTTCTCCGTATCACCGACCAACACAATGTTCTCTGCTTCAGCCTTGTTCCTTTCCCGTCCATTTATAGACATTACTTGGGCAGGGCCCAGTGTGTGCCGGTCTTTGCTGTGAGAGCGGGTGAGGTTTGTAGGGGAATCCTAGCACTGGTCACAGAGCACCTGCTATGTGGCCATGCTTCCTGCTCCTAGCCAGAGGCCTGGGACAACACTGACTATATGACAGCCCCTGCCACAAGGGTCTCAGTCACCCAGAAGTCTGGCAGCTGCAGGACAGCACAGTGCCCTGCACTGTGTACAGCTATAAAAGACTGTAAGAATACTAGAGTGGAGGTGAGGAATGCATTCATGAGAGAGGTGACACCTGGAGCTTGCCATCTAGTGGGAGAAAGGGGACTTTATAAGGAAATCACCATGACGTACAGAAAATTAACGCACTGCAGGACCAAACAGAAGGGGGCTGTAACTAATGAGATCAAGGAGTAGTTCATCAAGAGGTGATACTCAGCCTGGATCCTGCCAAAAGGCAGATTTTTTTCAACAATTATTCATTCATTCATTCCACAGGTACTTGTACTGGCAGCTATTATGTTATTCTGGGTCAGGGGCAGTGCAATGATTTAGAAAGACGATACAAATATGTGCACTCATGGAACATACACTTTCTGAAGGGAACAGAAAATTAACAAGCAACCAAACTAGAGCATGCGTGAGCGAACTTTTTTTTTTTTTTTTTTTTTTTTTTTTTTTTTTTTTTTTTTTTTTTTTTTTTTTTTTTTTTTTTTTTTTTTTTTTTTGGTGGGACTGGGGTTCAAACTCACGACCTTGCACTTGCCAGGCAGGCACTTGTGCCACGGAGCTATCTCCCCAGCCCCCGTGAGCGAACTTTTTGAAGTGGTCAGTTAATAAAGGCTGACTTCATTGTGAGTCACTCGATTTCTGCCATTGCTACTTAACTTTGCCACGGACGCACAAAAGAGCGGCTACAGACAACACACGTGTGAATAGGCTTAACTGTTTCAACAGAATTGTATTCACGAAAACAAGAAGTGGGGTTCATTTGGACCATAGTTTGCAGATCTTCAATATAATGTTTGGTGGTGGAAGTGCTAAGGAGAAAATACAAATTTGGAAAGAAAAATAAAGGCGAGAAATGTTGCAGGAAAGGCATAACACTGTAGTAGGGAAAACATTCCGGAACAGGTTGAGGTTTCCTGCGGGAAGTGGGAATGCAAGCTACTCAGGGGACTAGCAGAGGCACTGTCAGGCCTGAGGGGAGAACAAGTGAAAGACCCGGATGTGGGAACAAGTCTGCTATGTTTAAGTGCAGACAAGGCCACACGTGGGAAGAGGATGCTTCCAGACAGATAGATTGGGCACAGAGGACACAAGCATGGCAGATGCCTGAGGAATGATAGTCACCGTAGAGCTGTGTGCCAGCAGATCGGTGCCTTGGGTAGCATTACCGGTAGAAGCTAGGCTGGGAAACTGAGTGGCAGCCTCTCGGCTGGGGCTGCGGCCTCCCTCAACTGGGTCCTGACTTTGCTCAGTGGGAAGGACTTCCAGGGAATTTTCTCTTCTGACCAGAACAGAGGCAACCAGAAAGAACATTTTGCCTGTAAGATGTCATCTACTGTTAGTCTTATGTAACTTTCCTAGGTAGATCAGGGCTAGTGGTCTACAGGAAGCTTCAGTCATCCTTCCAAAGCGCCCTGTCATGGTTCCCTCCAACCGACGCTGGCCGAACGTGCAGTTGTGGGGCTCCCGGCTCACCGCTCACTTCTCTGCAGGCCTAGGTAAAGCCTCGTTCTCGGGTCCTATGTTTGTCTTCCTGAGCAGAAGCCTCCTTCACTGCCAAAGCAGCACCTACTGTGTGCACGCTTTGCATCCAGAGTCTTGCAGGCATTTTCTTACCTGTCTCTTGTGATTCATTTGGTCAGTGCAGAAACAGAACGAGCAGCAGCAGCCTCTCCGCTAACCAGAGCTAACCAGAGCTAACGAGTGGCAGGATTCACGACCCAGTCAGTCTGGGCTCGGCACTTCTCCCAGATCTCCATGACGCTTTGCGCTCAGTGGGGCTCATTTCACAGCCCGCTCCCTCGCCAGCTCAGCTGGTGCCCAATTAGCTCATCGCTAGGAGTCCTCATTTCTTTCAAGCAAGTAGGCCGTTCTCCCAGACCTTGGCCTCCCCTGCCCTTTTAGCATGTGGCACCACAGCGCTCCCATCTTTCCTTCCTTTCCTGCCGGCTCCTCTGTACAGGTTCCTACCTCCTTCACCTTCTCCTAGGCCTCTTCAGTTCCTGTCCTCTGTATCCACCCACATCCCCAGGCCCAGCCACTGGTCGGCCCCTTGCTCCCCCATCAGGGTGCTCACACAGGCTTTGCCCAGGGCAGCGCTGGCCTAGGCCCGGCCCAGGCAGAGTCCCTGCTAATTCCTCATGGCCCATCAGGGTCTCTATTGGTCGTAAATGTCTTCACCTGCACCGGATGAGAGAGACCACTGATTTAAACCCTGGGAATCTGAGTGAAAGACGACTTGCAGCTTGTCACAGTTGTTTACCCATCTAGCCCTTTAGTATCTATGCACACTCTGAACCCTACTGTGTCTCCTCTGGATCTAATTTTTAACTACAGTGGTAAAACCTTTCTTGCAAGGATTTGGGATCACACTGTGACTTAGAATTTGGCATCACTACAGAGCCAGGTGAATATGACCCCACCAGACCATTGCCTGTGCCTCCTTCATGCAAACACCATGGAGCAGACCAGCGGGAGGCAGTAATTCCAGAGCTGCACTGGGTCAACATCCGTACCCTCAGCGTATAGTTACTGGGCACCTATCATCTGCCTGCTATTGGCACCTACTGCTCTCAGCATGAAAGCCACAATAAAGGATAAAGGATAAACTAACCGCCCTTTCAAATGAAAGGAGAAAATCAGGCACTGTAGCTCACACTTACAGTCTAAGCTGTAAGGAGGCCAAGACAGGAAGATCACTTGAGCCCCAGGGTTCAAGATCAGCTTGGGTGACATAATGAAAATCTGTTGCATTAAAAAAAAAAAAAAAAAAAAAAAAAAAACTTGTGGCAAACTTTTGCTCTCCAAAACAAATGGAAAGAAACAAACAATTTACAATTCAATGTAGATGTCAGTGAAGAAATGACAGAGCAGGAAGAACAGATAGAAATGGCCAAGATCCTGGAGAGAAGTCTCCTTAGGGAGTTTGAGAAGGTCCAAGAGCAGCGCGGTTATAGAAGAATGCATGCGGGAGGGAGGGGCGAAAAAGACCAGATCCCCACCCTAGACCCACGTGGTGTGTGCACAGTGCAGAGGGACAGCATCTCTCTTGCACTGCTTGAGTGTGGCTCTGGTCACTGGAGGCAGCAAGAGTAAGAGCAGGCAACCTCTAAGCAGCTAATGTCCTCATCCATCCAGGTGCAAGAAGCTGCTGTCTGTGACCAGGGTGGCGGCAGCAAAGATAACGGAAAGTTCCTTTCTAGAGAACAGATTACATGAGAAGTGTTAGAGAAAGAGAGGGGTCAGACTGGCTTCATAGCCCAAGCAAGAGGAAGAGGAAGATCCCAGATGGCTGAGAGGGGGTTGATCAGGCAGGAAGGGATGCAGGTTAGGTGGAAAAGGCAGGCTGGGGGTCCTGGGCTGGTTTGGGATGGGTTACATCCCAGATGCTCCTGAGCCCCAAAGTGAGTTGTCAGGCAAAGGAAGGATGAGATGTGAGTGTATCCAAGGCACCAAAAGCTATGAGACTAAGTAAGATAACCTAGGAAGGAGGTGGGGAGCGACCAGAGGAGCCCCAAGGTCCTCCTGCTTTGCAGAGTTATGGAAACAGGGCAAGAGCAGACGTGAGGTGAGCGAGGATCACTCTGCAGGCTAAGAGAAGAAAGCTTCCCTCAGGAAGCGCAGACCCGCTGCGTCAGCGAGGCATTGAGCCCTGAGCGGTCCATGTGCAGACAGCAGCCGGAAGCCTTGGGGCAGCCTGGGAAGGAACCGTGCAGTGGAGCAGGCTCTGAAAGAGTGGGTAGAGGGAAACCCATCTGTGGGCTGAGGCCGACAGGGAGAAACACTGCTTCTGAGATCCAGCAAAGAAAACACAGAAAGCGAGCCTCAGCAGGAGGAAGACAAGGGTCAAGGCAGGTCCTCCCCTTTTTAAGAAAATTGGAGATGTCGTAGCCTACTGCAAGAAGGTGATTAAAAATAGCAATGACCGTCCTGGGGAAAAGGAGCCAAGTATTTGGATCAGTGATGAGGGTGGGAGGGAGAAAGGCACTGAGATCAAGCTCCAGAGAAGAGAGTGGCCTCCCGGGGCAGAGACTCCCTGAGTCCTCTAGCATGGCGTGCTGGGGATGCCTGGCCAGCCAGGAGTTACCCAGAGCCCAGCAGGCTCTGAGAGGGCCTCGGCAGCTCTGCCTACAGCCTCACTGCCCCACTGTACACAGAACGTCACGCATTGTCTCTCAGTTTCTGTATCTCAGCTATCGCTTACCCACACCCACCTCCATGAGCATGGTGAGGGCTACATCAAATCGCACCCATAAAGTACCTCCATGTCTCCTGGCAGCGGTATAACTAAAGTGAAAGCTAATGCCACCCCCCCCCCCACACACACACACCTTTAGCCTGCCTTCTAGGGCTTCTATTGGGACATCTGACTCAGCTGGAGAGGCCCAAATGGGCCTGTGCTTCTAAGGCTGCTTCAAGGCCAGGAGCACTGGGAGCAAAGACAGCCACACACCCACTCCCCAGGTTTCCCTCTGCCCCTTCTTTCCCATGAGTTTGGCAGGTCATTGTTCCCTGGTGAGTTTTCATTTCTGTGCAGCCTCCTGGAGTGCGGCTTTCTTTGGAGAACCTGTGTGTGGCTGAGATCTTCAAAGCAATTCCCCACTGGGTGAAGCACATCCAGGAGCTCCTGTATCTCCCTCAGAGGAGGTGGAAGTCAGCCACCCTGCTGGCAGGGCCCAACCTGCCTGAGCCTGAGGCAAGAGGAGCCCAGGGTTCCTCTCAACCAGCCCTCCTGCACTGATGCTGCCTTCCCTAGGTCAGAGATCACTGAACCCTTGACCCGGAAAGATAGCGCTCTTATCCTGAGAAAAAGGACCATTTAACTTCCATCCACAAGATTCCCCAGGAAAATATTTTAAGTTCCATCAAAACAGGTTGGCGTATTAACAATCACGGCTCACTACCATCTGCATTTGTTCCATTTGTGGCATGTATGACGGTTATCTACATTAATTATTTCGCTGCTAAAGTCCCTTCTAATTTCTGAACACTGTTATTTCCAAGAAAGATGGATATTAGATATGCCACACATCAGCACAGGGGTGCGGGGACATTACAGCATACCATTAAGCAGACATGCAGAGGCCCTACAGAAATAACTTTGCTACTCATAATAGCAATATTGTGACTCAGAATGAAGAACAGTGCTGACAGAAACCGGTTTCTTGGTGTGCCAGTGACCCTGACTTCACCACTAGGGAAGTGGAGCAGCCTGAGGAGAGCTACGGCTTGGGCAGAGAGGAGGTGTGTGGCAGCGCTGCTTCCCAAGCCCAGGGAGACTTTGCAAAGGCCACGGCTGAAAGAAAACTCCCAGAGACTCACACAGGTCTTGGGTGAGGCCAAGCTTCTAGAACATTCTCTCAGCCACTTGAAGAACAGAAACAACCCTGTTTGGAGTCCCCTACCAAGGTGCTCTCGTTTACAAACTACAACTGCATGTCTACTCACCAGAAGCCATGACAGACCGGGGAAGGAAAGCTTATTATTGTTCGTGGGACTCTACAGGAAGGAGAGTGAATGTGCCCTCCTGGTCTCCCCCAACAAAGGTCATGAAAACACTGACCAAGAAGGACAATCTTGATTGAGGATTAATCAACATAAAGGGCTGAGGAAAGAAAATTTCCACTGCGTACTTCTTTGTCTAAAAGTGAATTTGACATCCTAAGCTGAGGGAGGTTAGATAAGATCACATGTGTCTTTCATGTTTTCTGCCTGTCATTTGCTTATTTGTCAAAATGCACTGGCCACCCCAGCATGGTGACACATTCCTATAATCCCAGCACTCTGAGAAGCCTAGGCAGAGGGATCACAAATTCTAGCCCAGCCCAGTCAATGCAGCAACTTCATAAGACCTTCAGTCAATATTTTTAAAATTTTTTTAAAAATAAAAATAAAAAGTAAAAAATAATAAAATTTAAAAAAAATAAAAATTTTGCCAGACGTGGTGGTGCATGCCTGTAATCCCAGCACTTGGGAGGCTGAGGCAGGAGGATCAGTGCAAGTTCGAGACCAGCCTGGGCTACAAAAGTGAGCCCAAGGCCAGCCAGAACTGCACAGAGAGACTCTGTCTCAGAAAAAGACATTTTTTTTTTTAATTTAAGAAAGGGGATAGGGATTTAGCTAAGTTTGAGAGCTCAGTGCTCAATCTCCAGTATGGGGAAAAAAAAAGTCTTGTGAAGTGTCCTAATCAGCCCCCCGAGCATTGGTGTAGGTAAAGTGGAGCTGCTCTGTCTTAGAAGGGAGGGAGATAGCTCAAGAAGACAAACAAGGCCCAGGTCACAAGCAAGAAAAGGAAGTAAAACAGGTGCCCATGGAGAATAATGGGTGACCCTCATTTAGATGACATCCAGAACAAACTCAGTATCAGCCCACTGGAATCCACTTTCTCAGCCATTCCCCTCCCAAATAAATGTCCTACAATTCAAGTGAGCAGGTAACTTCTTGCTCAGTGTGGCTAGCACTGGGTGCTCGATTCTGCTAAGGCGTCCCCTGGTGGGTGGAGGGCCAAATGTTTAGTGGCTACCATATCCCACTTAGTAGGAGTCTGCAGAGGTCTTCAGGCCAACACAGGCCTGCTCCCTTGGCGGAGGGTTGATCCGAAGGCCCCTTTATTCCTGAGGTTCGATCTCACCTCCTCCAATTTCCCTACTGTTGTGATTCTGAGCAGAGCTACCAAATCTCTCAAAACTCCCGGGATCCCATTTCAGGGTGGTAGCACAGAGGGGCTGGTATGAGGATTAAATAAGATAACAAAATGACATCCAGCTTGGCACATGCCACCTATCAGGTCTCCACAAATATTAGCTGCGCTGCTCTTCTTAGCTGAATGTGCTCATAGTCTTTCTTTCCACTTCCGTTGTCCTGGTCTTTCATAGCTCTGTCCATCCCTCTGTCTCGCCTGCCTTTCTCGCTCCCTCTTGCTGACCATCCCAGAACTAGCAGCGGCCACACTGCGCCGACACGCCGCATCCCGTGCTGGCTAGAGGAGCATTGTTCCACTAGTCAATAGCTCTGCAGCTCACTCTCCTGGTCTTCAAAGGGGCCGCAAGAGCTTGTCTGCGTAATCCGCGCAAGAACACTGCCCCTCCGCCCTGGCCTCTGCAGTGATATTTGAATACGCTCAGTCTTGCCTCTTTCTCTTTGAATTCCCTCTAATATTTGCATGCTTTCAAGCTCTTGCTTTGCCATCCCTCGCTCTCTGCTGGCCTCCGTCCCCCTCTCTCTCTCCACACTAGGAGAGTCCCTGTCCTCTTGTCTTTGATTTGCACAGTGGCCCATGTTCCCCTCTCCTACCAAGATGCATTTTCCCAGGCAGCCTGCAGGGTCTCTTCCCTTTGCCGTAGATGCTTTGCCATCTACACCTGGAGCCAATGGCCCTGATCATTCCGCTTCTTGAGATCACACTGACGAGCCTCGTGGTCTGTGGCACAACCCCCAGCAAGTCCCAAACTTAATCCTGAGGGGATTTGACCCTGGAAGATACAAAAAAATGAATGTTTTGTTATACAGGTCTTGCTTTGACTTGTCCTTGATCACCCAGAAAAAAAAAGCTTAATTACAATGTATGAAACACAGAACTAGATTGGTGAGATGAGCTTTAGGAGGCTTAGATCAATAGCCTCCAACAAGCACGTATTTCAAGCTGGTATTTTAACTAGGAGACCCCTCCAGGGCTGGTGCGTGTAAGCAGAGCCCATGACCAGCCAGTGTGGCCCTGGTAGTACACTAAACTCTTTGGAAAGGCAAGCGAGAAATGCTGAATAGTTGTGCTTCCTGCCCCCACGAAACAGATGGAAGGGGTAAGTAGGCCAAGGCTGTTTTTCTCAACTGATTTCTTTCTCTGCACAGGAGCTCTCTTTAAAGCAGAAAGAAACAGAATTGTCTGGTAACAAAACAGACACTGCCTTGGCAGTCCGGCCATTGTTCCTGGGGTGAAGGGGTAATAGGCTTGCACAGGACCCAATTGCTAGCAGAGGAAAGTCCCCCGCCACACAGTCACACAGAAAGATGTGTGACTCTAGAATTAGAGAAAAGGATTAAGTCCAAGTCCCCACTCTGTGGTCTGAGGCCGGGTCAGGGATGGGATAGGAAGAAACCATGAAAATTGAACCCCGAGACTCTTCCAGAACAAGTTTCCCTGTTAATATCGGAACAGGGTATATGTGCCCCTGCCTGGGGGAACAGGCTGATCCACTCCCTTGTTCAGTCTTCCCGATAAGTGGATTCTGAGACAGGATCCAGTGCAGGTGGTCTATTTCCAGAGGTGATCTCAGGAAACCCTGCTGGGAGAGGGAAGAAATGAGCTGCAAAGGAAGAGGCCAACAAAGGATTCACCATCAGCCAGGTTCTGCTGCATTCAGCCGCCCTCTGTCCCACCAGGGAACTCTGGGAGATGACACTGCCTCCCTTTGAGAAGTGAACATGGGGAGATACCTGTTGCCTCCTCTTCTTCCTCCTCCTCTTCCTCCTCCTCCTCTTCCTCCTCCTCCTCCTCTTCCTCCTCCTCTTCTTCCTCCTCTTCCTCCTCCTCCTCTTCCTCCTCCTCTGGCATTTGTCGAGGGCTGCTTCCCAGGTCAGCCCCTCCCAGCACCTGCTGCTGGCCCTGTACCAGACTAAGTATGCTCCCCCAGCTGGAAAGACGCCTCCTCCGTTTCACTCACCCCAGGGAACCATGGTGAGAGCACAGGTGTGTGCTGCATGTGGAGCTGGACACCGAGGGGACCTGGGCAGAGCCCACAGGAGCCTCAGGACCTCATGGTCCCTTCCGTGCTGCTCTAACCCAAGGTTCAGTCGGCTGTGTCTACAAAGAGCCGAAGGCTGAGTCTAGTAGGCTATGCAGCCCTAGAGTCTCCGCTGTGCTTCTGGGTTCTTACAGTGCGGCCCAGGAGCTGGCAGTATGTACAGCAGGCAAGGGCTCCTACGATATAAAACTGTGGCAGGAACTGGCCATCGGGGCTACAGCTTGGACCCTTTGTGAGTGAAAGGAACGCCTTGGGCGCCTCTCTTCCCATTTGCTAGGCCTGACCCTAAAAGCTGCCAGAGTCAGCAAGTATGAAAAAGTAGTCATGGCTGTGTGCCCTGTAAAACTCTGAAAGCGGACAGAGTGCTGCCCTGGCCTGCAGAGCACGGTTGCCATGCCCTTGCTGCAGGGAGACCCCGTCCTCTGGGCCCTCAAGGCACCAGCTCCTGCGGTGTGGTCCCCTCCCACTCCTCACCTCAGCCAGGTCGCGCCTCTGCACCCATCCAGCCTTCTGTCCACCATCGGCTCCCTGAGGGCGCCTCCCCAACTTCCTGGGCAGGTCAGACTGCCCTAGCAGGCCTCAGCCCCTCTGCTCTCCTTGCGATTACTTCTCCCAGTGGTAATTGCATAATTAATTGTGTAATTAGTTGTTTAATGTCTGTCGCGCTCTCCGGCACGCAGGCTCCCAGCAGTCACCAAGAACCCCTCGGCTACTTCCCAGTGCATCCGGGTTCTTTCCCGCCCTCCAAGCCTCAGCCCACCCAGCCCCAGTCCTGCTCCATCGCTTCCCCTAGGCTTCTGCAATGGCCTCTGGAGCGACTGCACCCCTCTGCTTAAAAGGGTCTCGCGGCTCCCTTTTGCCTTCTTGAGTCGGACTTCTAAGAGCGGCATGAAAGGCCTCCTCAGCAGGGCCCTGACCATGTCCCACCCAGAGCTCGCTCCCTCCTCCCTCACAGGCTCCCGTTGCGTCAGCCACGCTGTTCTGCCCACTGCCCCTTACTTCCTCCTAAATGCAAGGCACTCCCCCGGGCCTCCAGCAGTGGCCATCTGTGGCCCGCGAGACCCCTTGTTCCTCTCTCCCTTCCCACCATCAGTCCTGGCCTCCGGGATCCTGCTGGCCTTTTTCTTCTCCGGTTCCCATCGCATCCTCAGCTCTCTGGTCTCAGTCAGGACTCGGTAGCATGGGCTTCCGCATCACACGCAAAGCACCTGATTTCGTGTCGCTTACACTGCGTTACCTCCCAACATGTACATTTTTGTGGCTCCTCTCAGACCGGAAGTTCCCCAAGCCCGGGAGCCAGGCACCCGGAAGCCCACAGTTAGCACCCAGCACCTGGTGCTCAGCTCCTAGCGCCACACCAGACAAGGAGAAGCACATAGGAGTCAGTGTCTGGTGAAAGGCCCGAGCCCCTGGAGCACCGAAGCTGTGATTTTTCTCTCACCACAGGCAGGGAATTTCAGAGGCCTCTAGACTTCCATTTTGCGGAAGGATCAAGAATGGAAAACAGGGGCTGAGGAGATAGCCCAGTAGAATAAGCGCTTGCCTGGCAAGCACAAGGGCCTGAGTTCAATCCCTGGTTCCACAAAAGAAAAAAAGAAGAATGGAAAACAAAGATCATAATCAAAACCACTGTCTTCGACTGCTACCTTCTCTCTTTTGGCAGCTTTTGGTTGTTACCAATCTCAAAAAGCCTCTACCCTACACTCAAAGGCTCTCCCCATCACACCTGGCCACAAGCCCCACACAGTGAGATGCTTCACCTGGAACCACCCGCCCCTTCCCAGACAGTGGGACCAGCCCCCAGGGAACAGGACTGTGACCACAAGCCTCTGTCTCTTCCTCTCCTTCCACTTCCCTAGCAAACAGGTGACTGGACTGCAGGCCAAGGGCTGAGAGGAATGGCAGGCGGGGGAGGGATTCCATGGCTGAGGAGGCCCTGGCTCCTGCTGGCACCACCTCATGGAGACACAGGGCCTCAGAGGGACTCTTATCCCACCCCGAAGGGCCCACTGTGCACTGCTTCAGAAAGTCAGGACAGCACCACCCCACATCCATGAACACACACACACACACACACACACACACACACACACACGCCTTGTATATCTGCAACACATTTCCTCAGGGCTCCTGGCAGCCAGCTGTACTGTAACTTTTATGACTGCAGATAATTCACATTCAAACAAACTCTGACTCACCAGAGACACATGAAGAAAAAGCTGTGACAGAGGAAAACAGTGCAGCTTGCTGTTTACCTCCCCCTCCTCCTGACATCCTTCATGTCCAAAGAGGACCTGTGGGGAGAGGCCTGGCCAGCTGCTGGCAGGAGCTGGGGCACTCCCGAAGCTCAGGAACCACAGGTCGGTGCCACTGCAAGCACGAGTGGCCTTGCCAGGCTCCAGAGAGGCGGCGGTAGCCGCTGCCGCCACAGCAAATTCATAGTCATGTTGTAGCTTTGCGTAATGAAGCAGCCCTTGTAGCCAGACCTGCATTGGGCTGGGCCACCGGTGAGCCTCAGTGGCTTGAAGAGGCCCTGCCCTTCCTTAGCGTGGCTTCATCTGACCAGGGGCGCTGTAGCAGAGCCTACTAGATCCTTGCCTTCCTGAATTAGACCTCTGAGCCCACCCTGAGTAAGGCAGAATTACTAACTGACTAAAGGATAAGACTGGGGGTCTTTTTGTTTTGTTTTGTTTTGTTTTTGTTTTTTTAAAGAGAGTAAAAAAATAATTTTAAAAACATTAGGAATAATACAGAATTTCAAAAACCAAGATGAAGGGACTAGGAAGATAGTTCCATGGCACAAGCACCTGCCTGGCAAGTGCAAGGACGTGAGTTCGAGCCCTGGTCCCACCATAAAACAAATCAAAAACCAAGATGATATGAATTCAACAATAGTGGTTACGTCGCATCTTGTCTTCAAAGTAGTTGTTCAGATTACCGGGCAGAAGCATGCAAAATTAGCCAAACGGTATTAAGCATTAGACTGTTCCTTCAAGTAAGCTAATAGAAAGGAGCACTACGATTTTCTTAGTATCTTGCATCCCTTTCTTCTATCTTTCTTTGTTCCTTTAGTTAACATCAGACCAGTTCTGCTGCCTATTTGGGAGCCACTGACTTAATAAATTACACCAAGAATTCTTAACCTCAGCTGCTTGCCTGTCCACACTCAGTCGAGAGAGACAGCCACTTGCAATTGCCCTGTCCCCTCTGCCACCCACTTGATCCATGAAAAGAGGAAGCAGAGCCTCTCCCCTCAGGCTCCCAAAGCCTGCTCCTGTCTCTCTCTCTCTCTCTCCTGGGATTAGTGTTAGAAGCCTGACTGCCAGGACAGTGCTGGATGATGGAGGGGTGAGTCTGATTAGCACAGAACACAGACTTTTCCTGAGGAAAAGCAAGTTGGGCAGGTTCCTCCTCAGCTAAAGCGGGCAGCACTGGTCTCCTTGCCCCAGGGAGGGAACACCTGAGCCCCTGCATCCCCTCCCTGCTTCCCTACTGTGACTTCCACCAGCCTCCAGCCATGGCTGTAACCTGCCTGTGTGAAGAGGGCTACCAAGCTGAGGCTGTTGCTCTGCATTAATTAAAGTTCCATTCATTATTAAAATGGTATTTATTGAAGTTTAACAACTCTGAAATAAGATTCATGTGTGTGGCAGTTGTTAAACTTTGGTATTTCTGTCCTTAATAATCGATTGAGATCTGTTTGACTTGGAATCATTCTTGTTATTAAACTTAAACCAAATCTTTATTTGAAACACCTAATTATAAATGAGACTAATCTGCTTCCCCTCAGGGCACCAGGAACTCTGAGTCCAAGTGGGATGAGGAAAACACACATCCGGGGACAGAGAGGGATGCCCTCCCTAGTCATGATGAAGGGTGATAGTTATCCACGTACAGCATCGTTTACAGAAATCGTCCCCCAAGCTCCCATCGGCACACACGTTAACTAGAATCTTAAAGCAGCCTTCTCATCTCATTAGGAATGTCAGCACGCCGTGGAGGGTCCCCGCAGCATGCTGAACTATTCCAGGAAGCCAAAGCTAGCTCCTGGCTCAGAAACTTCCAAGACCAATAAAGAGGAAGCCGAGGTGGCTCAGAGGGAAAAAATGAGGGGCCACATGGTCTGACAGGCAAGACCTCCCAAGATAAGGCATGTGGTGATGCGCCCCTGCTTCCAAGCTTGACTGTGGGGTCTCCAGGCCGTCGGCTGATGGATGCAGCATAGCACGGTAGCACAGGTTCAGCAAGCCCAAAACTATCTCAGGCCTTATGCCTATGATTTATAATCTACATGGATGTGAGTACCACTCCAAGCTCGGGTTCCCTCTCTCTAACGTGGCTGCGCCTACTGCCAGCTTATAGGGTTGTCTGAGCCTATGGCTAGCTTATAGGGTTGTCTGCAAGTATCAGAAACAACAACTGTGATGCAAGATCGTGAGTTCGAATCCCAGTCCCGCAAAAAAGAAATAACAACCGTGAAACCACAGCCTACTATCTTGACCTGTGGAAGATGTCCATGGAAGCAGGTACTACCTACCCTCCATGGTCCAGTGCCCAGCTTCCTAGCGGCTTCAGAGCATACCTGCTTGTGGCTTCAGAGTGTACCTGCTTGGCCTCCTGTAATAGTTTGCTGTGGCTGCCATAACAAGTGCATGGGCTGGTGACTTAAGTGACAGAATTAATTTGCTCACAATTCTGGAGACTAAAAATCTGAGATCAGGGTGTCCCCAGGGTTGGTTTTTCCTGCTCTCCCGGCTTGTGTCTTCGCATGGTCCATCCTCTATACCGCCTCATTCTGACTTCCATTCCTCTCTGAGCCCACAGTCTCCAAATACACCACACCCAGGGTACAAGGGCCAGCACTTAAACAGGAACCTCAGGAGGCCGCTCAACTTCTTACAGCTGCCTTGTCCACCACATTCACTCATTAGCAGCTCTCGCTCTGGACTTTAGCAGACTAGGTAGGAACTCAGCTCACAAGACCTGTCCCTCCACATAGGGAAGAGACGAATCTTCCAAGACGGAGCCAGCACTCCAACCTGGCATGGAGTGCGTGACTAGGCCAACCAGTCAAGTCAGAGCCATATCCTGGGGACAGCTTGGAATGTCAGGAAGAGCCCCTGAAATTGACCTAATTTTCTTCTTCTCTCTCTTCCTTGTTTTTCGGTACCAGGTATAGAACCTAGGGCTTCATACGTGCTGGGTGGGTTCTCTACCACTGAGCTACATCCCCAACCCATTCCTGTTTAATTTTGAAACAGGACCTTGTTAAATCGTGAAAACTGGTGCACAACTTGTGGTCCTCTTGCCTCAGCCTCCTAAGTAGCTGGGAGTTTACAGGGCTGTGCATCACACCCGGCTTAGTCTAATCATTTCAAGATTCTCTTGCTTGGGGATTGTGAAACATACCTCATATACTTGTTGACAATATGAAATAAATGAGCACAGAGAACAACAGAGTGGCCCGGTGCATTGTGGGCACTGCCTTCCTTCTGTCTTGCTCAGGAAGGATGAACTGAACACTGTATACAAGAAGACCTCTCTGGATGGGACAACACAGGCTGTGCTGGAGGAGAGGGGAAACTATCAGAGTGACTTGGATCAGCACAGTGTGATAGAGGAGAAATAGATACAAGCAACTCCCGGAAGGAGGACACCCTAGATTTAGAGACAGTTTGGATTTGAGGAAGAAGAGCACATATGCAAGGGCGAGAGTCTAGGGAACCCCCCTGGTCTTAGCATTTGCTTAATGGAGAATGGTGTGTTTGATAGAAATAGAGAGTTAGGAGGTGGGCGAAGGTACACAGAGGCCATGTACACGGGAGGGGTGGACCCTGGAGATAAGGGAAAAATGGAGAAGAGGTCTAGATCCATCAGCCAGGGGCCATCCTGAGATTGCCTCCATTTGTGCTCTAGTTCCCTAGCGCTCTTCCTGGACACTGAGCCTCACTTCCCCACCGTGGGAAGTCCAAATGGAACTGCAGCTGGTAACTAAGCTGTCCATACGAACGCCAATTACATTAGGTCTTGTTTGCCCTGGGCTAGGATTTGAGGTCGGAGATAAAGGACTCTATTTCCTGTCTTCCCTCCAGCCATCCCTTTTAAAAAAGAAAATAGGGTATCATAGCTAAATTTCAGAGCTACTTTCCTATTTTCCAAGAGGGAAACAAATATACTTCCTAAGCAAGAGCTCTTTTCTGGCTAAGTGCCTTGGCGAGGAGGACATTGTTATTCTAGTATTGTTTATTCAGACTACTGGGGCCTTCTCTGATGCTTGACTTCACATGCTCATTTTACTTGCCTTAGTAGCAGAATAACATCATAAACTGCAGGGGAGGAAAGAAAACAGTGCGCAGATGTGAATGCTTCCTGACTCCCTGACCAGGGATCTCCTTTCACACATGAAGCAGGTGAAAGAGGCAGGCTCAGCTTGTTTCTTGATCTGATGCCACATGGACCTCTGGGACCTACGGGAATCAGTGCCTCTCTCCAGGACATCAGTCTCCTGTGTGGCTGTCTGCTTACTTGACCAAGTGACCCTAGGTAATATTTTAGGAAAACACAGAGACATGGAAAAAAAAGCTGTGTATGCATGGTCCACAAAAGCCGAAGTCTTTTTTTTTTCCAGAGCAGGAGAGCAGAGTGGAACTTGGGCCTAGGGTGGAAGGGATCCTAGGAAAGCCAGAAAAGGGGTCAACAATGACCAAGAGGAGGAGCTTAGGAGCTGTGATTACGAAAAGGTTTTCTAGTTAAAGAACAATATTTTAAAAATAAAAAATAAGCCGGGCATGGTGGCTCATGCCTGTAATCCCAGCACCTGGGAGGCTGAGGCAGGAGGATTGGTATGAGTTTGAGACCAGCCTGGGGGCCAGCCTCAACTGTATAGCAAGACCCTGTCTCAAAAAGACAAAAAAATAAAATTAAATTAAAAATAAAAAATAAGAAAAGAGGCTTTTTAAAGGAATTTTCAAGGGAAACTATGGAGGGAAAGTCCAAGTTAGACAGAATTGAAATGGAGGCCCTGTATCAGGGCTGAGTATGGTGGCTGTATATGCCTGGATCCCAGAGAAAACACAGGCTGGAACCCCAGAGAAGCAGACCTGAAGTCCTGCCTTCCAACTGGATCAATGAAACAAAATAAAGAATATACACAATGGAGGCATGATAGGAGATAGATAAATGATAGATAGATCGATCGATCGATCGATCGATAGATAGATAGATAGGTAGATAGATAGACAGACAGACAGCAGTTGGCTTACATATGGGAGATTAAACAAGATCCTGTCCTCACATCTTATATCAAGACATATTTCACCTGGGCGAAAAAAAAAAAAAAGACAAAATTATAAAAAGGAAATAAATTAAAATGTATTAAATATATAAATGCATGCATCTATGAATGTGTACACAGAATCAAAAGGGAAAAGATAATCTACAAAAATATTTATAGCTCAAATGAAAGATAGGGAGCTAATTTCTTTCATTTGACATCTGAGAGTTCTTCTGATTCAAAAAGCAAAAAAGAATTCTTAAAATCAAATAAGGAAAGAAGCTTTTATGAACCAGTAGAAAGATAGGCATAAAGAAAAAAAAAGTATTTATAAACATATCAAAAAATGAGTCACTCCAATCGTCATTGAAGAAAAGCAAAATAAGTATTTTAAATTATAATACAAGGAAAGATGAAAAATGTGATTATATGTTCATATCCTGCTGACAAAGAGATAAAGAATTAGGCATATACATATACTTTTGGCAGGAGAAAAAACCAAAGTTGAGTTTATCAATTTCTATTAAAAATTTTAATTTATACATTATTTATTTCTAGGAAATTAACTTGAAGTTATATATTTATACATGTACAAAGTTGTACATAACCAGAACATCTATTATTTCATCCTCTAAAAATACTAGATATAATATAAATATACTTTAATATCATATTATGTTAAAACAACATGGTACAGCCAGTCAGGGAATTACTAGGTAGCTACCAAAATGAATAAAGTAAATCTATACGCTTCAGTTTTCTATTTCTGTACAACAAGTCATTCCAATGTGCACTACCATTGGCCGTCTCTCACCGTTCGGTGGCTGGGTTCAGCTGAGTGGTTCTTCTGCTCCATGCAGTGCCTCTAGGGAGAAGTCATCCAAAGGTCACAGGGCTGCACGACAGACAGCACGTGGCTCCTGACGTGGTCTGCCATTAGTCTGGTAGGCTGAGTTCAGCTTACACTGTGTCCATGCCTCCGTTCTCTGTGTCTCTCCTCACGTGGTACAGGCTTCTCAAGCATAGCAACTGATTCCAAAAGGGAACATTCCAAGTGCCTAAAAGCAAAAGAGCAAATCTCTTAGTTTCATCTTGCAAGCGACACAACATCATCTCCTCGATGATCTTGTAATCAAAGAAGGTCGCAGAGCCATCATGGCTTTAAAAGAAGTTTGTATGGGAGAAGGGGCAAACAATCTGTGACCATCTGTAGCCCACCACAGTGCACTTTCAGTTTGCATACATACATATAGATGCATACGTGTATGTAAAACAATTTTAATAGTGTACTGTGTTGCTAAGCTATGATGTTCTGTAGGTCATGTAATCAGCACATTTTTCACTTCTGATACTGCTAATGTAATTTGTTAGGATGTCACCTCATGGTAAGTCAAAAAGCATACGTGTATATGTTCATAGGTCCAGCGAGATAGCTCAGCCGACTACTGACCTACTTAGTCAAGTGCAGAGACCAGAGTTCAATTGGCAGCCCCACATGCCACACTGGCCATGCCCCCGGGTACCCTGAGTGGCCATGGAGGCTGGATGTGGTAGCCCATGCCTAAAATCCTAGAGCTGGGGAGGCTGAAAACAGGAGAATCACTGCAAGTCTGACCTGCATAGTGAGACCTTATGCCAAATACATTTTTTAAAAAAAGAAACTGTTCAGCTTCAGCAATGATGTGAAAGTACTGCCATCTTTATACTGTTCATATTCTTAATATAAATGTGTATACTTCTTTAATTAAAAAAAAACTATTGAAGCATAAACTGAACTTTATTCAGTGAATAAGTTATACATTTACCAGCTGTGTCTTTGATTTACAATGGTTCACTTTCAGATTTTTCAGCTTCAGGGTGCAGCTCAAGCAGCAGGCCTTCCATAGAAACTACTTCGGGTCTTGAAATTGTGTCTTTCTTGTGCTTATGATGCTGTGTAGTACAATGGGCTCTCATGTAACTGGTCCCAGAGTACATGGCATAAAAGTAAAGAGCAAATACTGTCTAGTGTGTTGTGTTGCTAAGCTATGATATTCTGTGGGTCATGTATTCCATTTTCTACTTTTGACACTACTAACATAACTTATTAGAATGTCACCTCATGGTAAGTCAAAGAGCATCTGTATGGAATTTCACCCAAATCTTGCTTTCTATCTAATTATACAGCTCTATCATCCAAGCAACTGACTTAGTTTTCTGGAGAACTGTCCAGACAGAAGGGTTGAGACTTTTGTTCCGTGGCATGGTTTAAGCAGGAATGTGCCGCTCCCTTTGAGTTATGCCTTGTTGCTAACCCTAGTGCCTTCCTTTTGGAAGACTCTTGGCTTGTGTTGCACCAATTCTGATGTGGTGCCTGTAGCCAGCTTTAGGACTGGTATTGAACTAAGTAACTGGGCCCGAAGACCAGTTACTAATGCACACATCTGGAAGTTGTCATGGAATCCTGGGCATCAGAAGGGAGTCAGACTTTCCCGGCCAGACAACTGGCAAAAATGCAAGAGGACCAAAACTATAGCACTGTCAGTATATGGAGAACCAACCTGAACCAGGTTACACTGGTGCAGGGGCACAGGATGGGGTGGGATGTGGTGGGATGGGGTGGGCCTGTAGTAGAAAATCTCACAACTTGGTCTCAAAGCTGTGGTTGCCTTTTGCTAAGATGAAGATCAGACTTTCTTTTTTTTTTTTTTGTCTTTTTGAGACAGGGTCTCGCTATGCAGTTCAGGCTGGCCTTGAGCTCACTTTTGTAGCCCACGCTGGTCTCAAACTCACACTGATCCTCCTGCCTCAGCCTCCCAAGTGCTGGGATTACAGACTTTCTAAATAATAAAACAGAGAGCCTTGACAGTGAACAGATCCAGGTTGCTGTTGTCTTCTGTGCACCTCCTTTCTGACAGCGTTTGCTTCTTCCTGCTCTACCCCCCCTCACCCTCCACCCTCCACCACATCCGCACACAACTTTTACAAGCTGTTGCTGTGTGCTGCTGTGCTCATTTGGTTAATCCGAGTGCACACATTCGCACATAGATGTGTGTACAATGTATGTGCTGCACAGTTGTTTGATTTTACACATCAGGAATAGGTGCCAAGTTCAAGATGTAAATTGTGAAAGTGTATGAATAGTGTGTACAGATCTGTTAAGTATGTATATGCATAAGAGATAGGGGGCCTGGAACCTGCTATGAGCAATAACTGCAGAAAGATTGACAGAGAGATCCTGGAAAATCGGATGTGACAATCTGGTACTCAACTCCATTTCTTCTTCTTTGAGAAAGAAGCATGAAGTAAGGACTGTACATGTTCCCAGCATAGCCACAGTGACACAGACCCTAGGGGACACTCATGATTCATGACAGAGCTAAGGCAGAAGGATCTCACCCTCCGAAAGGTGGGGCCTCTGGCAACCTCAGGAGCTCTATCCCTGTCGGTCAAACAGCCCAACCCCGGAAGAGTTGCCTTCCCTCCACACTGATGCATTTTCCACAGCGAAAGACTAGGAACCAGCCATCTCTGCATTCCAGTAACAGCCCCATCCCTCTCTCAGTCTGACTGGTGCTAATACCTGCGTAGTCCCTTTGGCTTGGTTTTCTCATCTTAAGACAGTAATGATACCTACCTCCTAGGGCAGAGGGAGGATAAAATGAGCAGTACTTAATGCGGTGTCCATAAGAGGTCATCAACAACTGGTAAAAATGCTACCTCTGCTGCTGCTGCTGCCACAAATGATGATGGTGATGACAGTGACTCTGTTTGTTTCACGCAAGAGTTCTATGAGTAACAGTGCTTGTACAGCCCTAAGGAGCACCATGCACCTAGATTCTGTGCAAATGGTAAGCTTTGGAACCAAACAGTGCACAGCCTGCTTAATTGCACTTGTAAGCTATGAAGTACTTAGCCTGTGATGTAAGCAGGAAGGAAGTGACATAGTTAGAAAGAATCCAGATCTCCTGGCCCGTTACACTGGCTCCGGCCTCAGCTGTCTCCTAGGGGCCCAGCTAGGACAAAGATGGAAGTAGGTATGGCCAGCTTCAACGAGTGAGGCCGAACTGGGGCTTCTTCTCTCCTACAGGCGTGTCTGTTGAAGAGACAACTTAAGCTTTCCTCAGGGCTCAGGAGCAGCACACTTCCTTGGCACACAGACTCGGTCTGCCCAGTGTCCACTGGCCAGGAGATCAGAGGTCCGGGGGACACAGCAGGATGCTGGTTGGTGCAGGGATGTGCTGGGGGCGGGATGGTGCAGAAAGCCGGTTGGCCTTTCAAGGAGCGAACGTTGTCCCCCTGAAGGTCAGAGTGCATTCTGTTGGGCTGGGCTTTGTTCCGAGAGATCAGCCTGTCATCTGAGGGTTCCTGCCTCGGTGGATCACTCTGCCTTGAAGGAGGCTCTGTCCGTGGAGCACCCAGGGTGGCATGATGCGACAGATACCAGCAGCCCTGGGCTCTGCACGACGCTGTGCCATTTGCAGTGATGATCACAGTAATCACAATGTCACAGATCCGTGAATTTCTGTGCACTTTTTAGGAAGCTTTTACCTTTCCAGCTTTGCTTTTCAGTACAGCCTGGTACTTCGCCATCATTGAGGTATGCTCTAGATGACAGGTCCATGCTGAGCATTCTACATACACCGTCATGTAATGCTCACAACAAACCCAGGAGGCAGTTATTATGCATCTCTGTGCCCAGACAAAGACTTGTGTGGGAAACAAGGCTTCCCAGGATGATGTAGCAGACCTCAGAGCCAAGATCAGGAGTCTTTGGATGCACGCTCATGCTCACAATGTTTATAGTTTGCTTGTAGGTTACACAGGGTGATAAATTATTACTCAGTTCTAAAGAAAGAAACCAAGACCTAACAAATGTAAATAATAGCAGCCCTAGAACCCAGAGCATTGCTAGCACTGGCTGGTCCAAAGGTCTTTGATTGTCTTCCCGTTTTGTAGATGGAAAACCTGACATACAAGTAGGAAACAGTCTGTCCAAACTCTTCTAAGAACAATAGGAGTATGGTTCCTCAGTGTACAGAAAGTAAGCTCTAAGAGCCCTTTCCGGAGCTATCTCGGAGAAGCCCCCTGTCAAGCTCTCCCCGACCCTCTGTCCATCTGGAGAGATAGCTCAGGCACACAAGTGAAGGGAGTTCTGTGGTCACCTTCTCTCACTGGAATGCTGTACATATTCCAAAGGAGCACAGGAAAGTCACTACTTTTAAAATCGCACAACCTAATGGATTTCCAAGGACTTTCATTTCAAGGTGATGGGCCACAGGCTGGCAAGTTGCAGGCTCTGAGAAAGAGCCATTGATTCTGGGCACACAGGCCAGCCCCCAGCTGCTCCTCCTACCCTCCTGCTGGAGCAGCGTAGACACGGTCCCCACTGCCACCCCCACCATGACTGAGAGAATCCAGGCAGCTTGCCGCTCAGCGTGTCATCTGGCTGCCTAGGACTTTTGTTGAGAAATGGACACATAGGCCAATTGCACGTGACGGTGGTTCATCGATAAATTCACTGTGAAGGAGACGTCACACCCACACACACACTCACACACACTTTTACGCCTAGCATGCAATTCTTTTATTGTCAGAAGCACTGTGTTGCTGTGAAATGAACCTTGATGTCGCAGAGTGATTGAAATGCACAGAGATAATTGCACTGTAGCTACCTTGTTCGAGGCCTCGCTTTCATGGCACTGCAGTGTGATCTCTGCAAAGGGACACTGACGAATGCTCGGGCTTTTCAGAGGCTATTTCAGGATGAATGGACTGCTGAGCTAGCTTGTGTGGGTTCCTGTGAAATGAAATGAAGCTGGAAGCCTTAATTTCTGGGCTTTGTCTTCATGCCTGGATACAAAGCAGGGAGGCCCTGGGAAGGGCTGGGTCAGAACCAAGTTCAAAGAGCCTGAGTTTATTAGTCACACAGCTGAGGGCCGAGGAGGCGGGACCTGAAGGCCAGGCCTGGAAGGTAGATGTCAGATATGTGCCCACCACACAGAAGCTGAACGATGGATGAACTCAAGGATGAACAATACCTGGGCTCCCACCACTTCCTGAAGCTGCTCGCTAGGCCTCTGGGGAGGGTTTCCAGCAGGTACACTTGGAGCAGAGAGCTTGCCCGCAGAACGACCTCAGCTAATCCAGGGATAGCCACAGAAGTTAGTAAAGAGAGATCCAGTGATTCAAAGCTCAATGCCAAACTCTCAAATAGTTTTCCTGCCCACTGCTCAGAGGGTTATGAAGGTAAAAATAGGCCGAATAAAGAGAACAGGGAGCCAAGAGTTCAGGGAGTCACTCTGTTGGTGGCCTCCATGACAGTCTCTCAGTAATAACTCATCAGTGTTACCTCTCCCTCACTTGGCTCTCAGAGTAAATGTATTTCCAAGCTTGTGTGAGACAATTCATTGACCCCTCCTACAAGCTAGATGAAGAGGATTGATTGGCTCATTGGTGCAATCTACATCCTGGAATTAGAACCACAGGGACCTTGGGTGGGTAAGCGGTGGACAGTGGATTCAAGATACCAATTTTGAGCTCACAGAAGCAAACACCTTCCACATGCTGCTCTTTGTACTGCTTTTATTTATTCTACAAGCCTTTCCTGGGTGCTGGCCTGAGGTCAGCAACGAGAGAGACTGGATTATGCAGAGATAAATGAATCAGATCTTTTCCCTATCCTAGAAGAGCTCACAGGTCAGGGGATAGATATAGACACATAAATTACTATAATGCCAGAAAATAGTGCCCTCAATTGTATTAAACAAAGGAAAGGGGGCTGCAAAAGTAATGATTGGGTAAAGGAGAATTTACAAAGTTCATGCAGAAAAGACTTTTTTTTTAGGAATTCAACAATGGTTACTATATTGTATGATGTTATCATTCAAAGTGGTTGTTTAGGTTGATGCTATCATTCAAAATAACGGTTTATTTTTAGTTAGTTAGTTAGTTAGTTAGTTAGTTAGTTAGTTTTGTGGACCCGGAGACTAACCTCAGGACCTTGCACTTTCCAGGCAGGCACTTGTGTGCCTGAGCTATCTCTCCAGCCCCCACAAAGTAGTTATTTAGGCTGCCAGTTCCAAATTGCAAAATTGGTTTCAAAAAATTATAAGAAATGAAAAAGAAGAAAAAATAAGAATATAAAGAAAAATGCTAAGCATTAACTCCTCTTTTCATGAACTTGTTTTTCTTTTTGTCTTTTTGAGATGGGGTCTCACTATGCAGTTCAGGCTGGCCTTGAGCTCACTTTTGTAGCCCAGGCTGGTCTCAAACTCACACCCATCCTCCTGCCTCAGCCTCCCAAGTACTGGGATTATAGGTGTTTGCCACTATGGCTGCTTAACTCCTCTTTTCAACAGGCGAGCAAAACGCAGCCGTACAGTCACCCCAGCTGTCCTGCACGTAGACCCAAACTGACCTCTTCCCCTTCTTTCCTTGGTCCTTTTACTCACCCCAGTTTTGCCCTCCCACTTCACCCACCCCCTCGACAACTATCCCAGCACATCCTGAGTACTCCATAAGTGCATGACGTAGTCCCCAGCGGGTCTGCTTTGCCTCCTCAGTAGAGCCCGCGTCCCACCATCTAGGGTCAGAGCTCTCTATTCCCAGCTCCCAAGTTACCTTTTCATCCTCACCTTCCACTGCTTCCTTGAGCCCCAGCTGCTGAGCAGATGCCAGGTCCGGAGCTCTGCGCACCAGGCCCCAGCAGGGCACGGCCTCGCCTGAGAGCTCTCCTCCCACTCACCTGCACCCACCTCACTGTGGCAGAAGCCGTCCCTTCTTTCACTATGCTGCTAGCATGGCTCCACCTCCAAAGAGCTCTACTGAGCCATTCCAAATCGTGTGTGAGCGCAGGAGAAAAGAAGTCACTTCAGGACTCTGAAAGCCTATGTTATTTATCTGCTAAAGAAATTGCAACATCTATCAGCTCAAAAAATTGCTGAGGCTAAATGAGATGTGGTGTATGACAAATAATTGTCTCTGCTTTAACTGTGGTAACTTTTATGCACATAGCAGAAGTATAATCCTGTATACATTTTTCTTCTTGGTAAATTCTAGATCAGTGTTTTTTAACACAGAAAGTATCACAAAAGTGGCTCGTCCACCGTGGACTATTCTGTACAAGTAAATATACCAGATTTTGCAAATTTATAGCCTTAAAAGCAGGTAAAATATCTAGAATTTTATAAGGAACATATATTAAATTAATAACACCTTGAACTATTAGTAAAACAAACTACATGTTTCTTTCTGTTCCTTGAACATGACAACCAGCAAAGTCCACAGCGCTGCCCTAGAGAACTGAAACATGTTGTTTTCATCTTTTACAGCACCGGGTGGGAACACCATCAATATCTGTTGAATGAACTGAGATGTGACTAGTCAACTCTTTTCCCATCCAGTCAGCAGTCTCTGGGAGGCTGCACTGTGCAAGAGTAGGTGTGCCTGGCACTGGCTCCGGCTGAGGCTACATCTGGTGACTCCATCAGACCCGTGAGGCCGCTGCCGCCACACCACCACCACTGCCGCCCCTCCCAGCCTCCAGGAGCCACCTGCAAGGCTAGCCTCCACCCTCTTTCCTCCTGGCCTGGCTCTCTGGCACCCCTTTTCTGTACCTACTTAGGTCTCATCTACTGAGAAGATGAGATGCTACCTTGGGCTACGCTGCGACACGAGCCGAGGATGCATTCACGTCCCTCCCCCCTGGCTTCCCTTCTCGCCTTTGGTTCCTCTTCTTCTCATGTGGTGGGGCCCTGGCCTGACACTGAGACCCCAGCAGGATAGACTGAGCAGACCCTCACAGTTTGCCACCCAGGCGCACAAGCCTGTGTGCCTCAGCCCCCTTCCAGCTGTAGCCAGGGACCCACCACCCCTCCACCAGGGTGAGCCATCAGACGGTGCCCCACCTGAGCGCATCACATGGCCCTGGTGCCTTCTGTCTCCGTAATAGCATTTGAAGAGATTATATGTGACTTTTTAAAATAGAGTCCTAGTAAGCTGAGGAGAGGGATTTGTCTCTCCGGAGCGTCTTTTCTTCGGGATATGTGTCAGAAGGATTCTTAAATCTTCAGAAACCCCTCATCTCTCTACTCGCTGAGAACGCAGTCGCACTTCGGCACAGCAAAACCTGCTGATAGACAGATGGAATGGTGTAATTATACGCAGGAGGGAGAGAGGGAGCGTTCGCTGAAATTATTAGTGTGGGCAGACAATTAGAGGCTTTTCCAGAAGATTACACTTTTCCCTCCCATCTGCGCTCATTTAGGAGTTTTTACATTCACAATGCTATTTCCTCCTCAGCTGTGCCATTTTGCCCAAATTATTATTGTGCTTGACTTTGCGCTCGTTCGGACTCCGTCAGCACCGCCGTCTTCTCTCCTCGGCGCTTGCTCTCCCTGTCTCCGTGCGCGCCTCCCGCCTCTCCCGGCTCGTCACTTTCCGTCTCTGCTTCTGCCACTCTCTCTTCCTCTCCCACTTGCCCAACCAAGCTCTGCAGACGCCTATCAAGTGAGGCTGCAGCCCGGCATAGCAGGACACACCTGTGATCTCAGCAACTCTGGAGGCTGGAGCCGAAGAATCCCGGTGCAGGCCCGGCCTCTGCGAGTCAGCAAGACTCTATCTCAAAATAAAACAAAAGATAAAAATAAAAAGGGCTGAGATGGAGAGAGAGGTTCTGTGTTCAATCCTCGTGACATGACAAGGTACAGCAGCTTGTCTGAAGCTGGAGCAGGCCATGGCTGTTAGATCCTGCGGGAAGGGGAGGAGGCCAGGGCACCTGGGACCACTCAGAAGCCACGGGAGGTGCCGCACCCCTAGGCTAGCCCAGATTTGTTTCAATTAGGTCATGATTTTTGGCATTTTTATTTTTGATTGGCAGGCAATGATTGTGCCATTTTTCGTTTATGGTATGGCGTCGCACAACGGTGTCCGCAGCGTGTGCCCAGCAAATCAGGATAACTAGCGTTTCCTTCATCATTTCTATGTCTTGGGACCCTTGTTCTTCACAAAATGCGTGAGTTTCCGAGCGCTGTAGTCGCCCACTGTGCTGTGGCGTGTGAGAACTTATTCCCTCTCTTCAGCTGTGCGTTAATACCCATCTGAAGGCGAGGATGTGGAGCGGGAGGAAAGAGGTTAGCCTCTTCTCAGCTAGTCTTGCTTGGGTTCAGGTTCCTGAGGTTGGTCTGACTCTTCTGACTCGGGTGACTCGAAAGCTCTCAATCCTCGGGCCTCGCTCATAGTTACTGTGCGCTTGCGCAGCAGAGTCAGCGAGCGTCCATGACGTCCCCTCGTGGTACTTCACACGGAAAGGTAAAGGTAGAGCGCACCGACGCTCCCTGAATGTCTGCCCCGTCTGGGGACCTGCGCATGGCGCTTGGGCAAGTAGGAGTAGGCGTCCTCGTACCAGCAAGAACAAAATCAAGCCTGGAGAAACTGCGTGGCTTGTCTGAGTCAGAGATAGCACCAGACTCTGATCCCGCCCTGCTCAGCTGGCCTGCAAAGCAAAGCCATGGTATGCGCAGTATCGCCTGGGAATAGGATATCCCCTCTCTGGGAAATAGGAGGCTGTCACCTTCCTGAAGGCCTGTTGCTGGATTTAAAAAAAAAAAAAAGCACATGAG